>JADRCD010210800.1:9690-51655 GCA_019843815.1 Montemys delectorum
CTCCTCCTCCTCCTCCTCCTCCTCCTCCTCCTCCTCCTTCTTCTTCTTTTTAAGACAGGGTTTCTCTGTGTAGCCCTGGCTGTCCTGGAGCTCACTCTGTAGACCAGGCTGGACTCGAACTCAGAAGTCCGCCTGCCTCTGCCTCCCAAGTGCTGGGACTAAAGGCGTGCGCCACCACCGCCCACTTCCCACCTTCTTGAGGTAGAATCTCCTGCTGTTTTCACAGTGTGCTCCAGGCCCTCTGGCCTGCAGGCTTCTAGGTGTCTCTCTTTTCTGCTTCCTATCTCACCAGACCACTGCCCATCACTTTTTAGGGCCTTTTAAGTGTGTTTTGGGGATTGAACTCAGATCATTAGGCTTGCATGGCAACACTTTTCCTCCTCTGGGCCCTCTCCTCAGACTTCTTGGCTGTTTACATTTAATGCACTTATTGATACATTTGGATTAATTCCACTGTTTTGCCATTTTCTGTTGATCTCGGTGTTTCTTTTCTTTCCTGTCTTCCTCAGACTAGACAAACTTAAAATCCTGTTTTAATCAGCTTTTGTCGATGACTCTGTCATTTTGGTACATGCATTTTCATTGCTTCCTCAGTATAGCATACATAGCTAACATTTTGTCTTACATTTTTGCAGAGCCGAGGTCCAAATATAGGGCTGTCCTACATGTGAGGCGAGTGCTTTGCCACTGAGCTGCATCAGTAGCTCCATAGCTAAAGATTTATAGTCTACTTAGAGTTAATAGTTTATGAAAGAAGGCAAGGTGCGACAGCCTTAGAGCAATACACATTCCTTGCCCTCTACAGCAAGATTGCCTTTATTCTGTCCGTGTAGGTTCAAAATCCCACCAGACCATACTCAATGTTTGTGCTTCCAACAGTTGGCGGTCCATGGACAATTTACAACATACTTTGTGGGAGTTGGTTCTCTCCTCCCTCCACATGGGTTCCAGGAGCTGAACCCAGGTTATCAGGCTTGGCAGCGGGGGACTTTACCTGCTCAGCCATCTGGCCGGTCCAACCTTTTCATTTTAGGTCTTCGATACTTCCATAATTTATTGCTGTTGCAGTGTTGTTGTTGCTACGGGAAACATTTGGAAGGTGAATACATCAGGACTCTTAATGGGGAAAACCATATGGGATTCGTACTTAGATCAGTTCAAGCGGCTTTACTGCTTACAAGGTCATGACCTGAATGTAACCTCCCTTAGTCTTAGTGTCCTCACTGGAACAGTGGGGATAATTACAGCATTTGCCACCGAGAATGACTGCATTGAGGAAGACAATGCTAATAAAAGGTTTTACACAGTGTTTTGAAACTTACCAGGGGCTTTAACACATGGCAGTTCCCGATGTGGTGATAGTGGTAATTATTGTTATGGTATATAATGGAGTCAAGTACAAAAGGCTTGAGAGGCAGTCACCCAGCCACAGTCTATACCTTAAGTCTCGGTATCCCAGAATGTGTGTGAGGTCAGAATCGACAAGACCATTTCGGGTTTTTAGGACCAACAACATTGGGATGGAGATTGTGGATACAACACCATTCACATCTCATGTCAGGGGCAAGAATGATGCAAACTCCTGCGTCTTCTAAGACAGTGATTTTCAGGGTGGCATGAACATCACCCAGTACCCTTAGGACACAAATTCTTGTTACCTACTATTGACCTAAGAAATCAGAAGCGTGAATCAAGCCTGAGAATGCGCAGTAAACAGAGTTGTCTGGTAATTCGTGTGTGCTCTGAAGTTTGTGAAACACGTTCTTAGAAAGAAGTGAAAGGTTAGGGGTACAGGGATAGTGGGAAGGAAAGGAAGGCAAAATAGCATGAGGGGAAGGGGAGGTGGGCTGCTGCTGTGGGGTAGAGTACCTTCAACCCCTGTATTTCTTTGTGTGTACTCATGTGTGTGCTTATGTCTATGTTGGTATTCTTGCAGGTACATGTGTACAGGGAGGCCAGAGGTTGATTTTCACTGTCTTCTTCAATTGCTCTCCGTCTTACTTTGTTGAGACATACACTCTTGATGAACTTGGAGTTCACTGATTCTGCAAGAGTTCCTGCTGGCCAGGAATACCTGGAAGTAGAAGGTGACTTGGTAGGGTTTGTATTTAGGTGTGTGTGTGTATGTCTGTGTGTGGCGTGTGCACATGTACATGAGCGTGTATGTATGTATGTATGTATGTATGTATGTATGTATGTGCATGCATGAGTGTGCACTCATGTGGGTAACCTTGGGTGACATTCCATAGGCCCATCTACCTTCTTCTTTTAATGGAGGCAGACCCTCTCATGGTCTGGAGCTTGCTGAACAAGCTAGGCTGTCTAGTCAGCAGGCTCCAGCAGTCTTCTTGTCCCTGCATCAACAGCACTGGGGTTGTAACCGAGTGCCTGACTTGCTTCCCCAGGTTCTGAGAAATTGAACTCAGGTTACAAGGCAAGCGTTTTACCACCTAAGCCATCTTGTCAGCCCTTGCTTAGATTTTTTTTTTGTTTCAAAATGAAAATAGCTTTGCAGATTTTTCTGATGATGAAGATTGGGCATCTCAACTGAAAAATAAAAAGATAATACAGAAAGACATATAGTAAAAGTTACCTGGAATCCCAATCCTGGGGAAAATCTTGAGCATATGGTCATTTTCTTTCTAGACTTCTCTATGCGGATAGCCATGCACATGCACACACAGAACATTTTTAAATGTCACAAAGATTACAAAATAGTCACTCTCAATCCTACTTCACTTGAATTTTCTTTTTTCTTTTTGGTCTTACTATGTAGTTCCAAGTTGGTCTGGGGCTCTCCATGTAGACAAGGATGCCTGGAACTCACTATGTAGCCAGGATGGCCTAGACCTTTCTATGTAGATCAGGATAGCCTTGAGCTCATAGAGATTCTGAGTCCTCTGTCTCTTGAGTACTGATATTAAAGGTGTGTGCCACCATAATCAAGTTCACTTGATACTTTGTAGAAATATTTTTATGTGTATGAGTGTTTTGCCTTCCTGTGTGTATATTTGCTGTGTGTGCAGTTCCAAAGGGGGTCAGAAGAGGGCATCAGATCTCTTGGTACTGGAGTTAACAAATAGTTCTGGGCTGCCATGTGGGTGCTGAGAAGTGAATCCAGACCCTTTACAAGAACAGCAAGTGCTCTTAACCACTGAGCCATTTCTCTAGTTCCTTGATAATTTGTGGTAGTTTGAATATCCTTGGCCCAGGGAGTGGCACTATTTGGAGGTGTGGCCTTGTTGGAGGAAGTGTGTCACTATGGGCATGGCTCTAAGACCCTCCTCCTAACCAGGTGGGAACCAGTCTTCTCCTAGCAGCCTTCAGATGAAGATGTAGCACTCTCAGCTCCTTCTGCACCATGCCTGCCTGGATGCTGCCTTGCTTCTGCCTTGATGATAATGGACTGAAACTCTGAACCAGTAGGCCTGCCCCCATTAATGTTGTCCTTATAAGAATTGTCTTGGTGATGGTATCTGTTCATAGTAGTAAAACCCTAACCTGAGACAGAAGTTGGTACCAGGGACTGAAGTATTGCTATGACAGGCCTGACCATGCTTTTGTTTGGAAGAATGTGGATTTGGGGACTTTGGATTTGGAAAGCAGTGGAATCCTTTAAGTGGGGCTTAATGGGCTATCCTAGTAGGAATATGGAAGACTTTGTTGCTGAGAGTGATTTGAACTATTCAGCAGTGGCCCAAGAGTTTTCGGTGGAGAAGAATTTTAGTATGTGGCACACAGACTCTTTTTGTGAAGAATGTAGCTGCTTATGCCCTTGTCTGAAGTGTCTGCCTTAGGCTAAGGTAAAGAGATTTATATTGATTGCATTGACAAAGGAGGTTTCAGAAACACCTGGCATAGACTTTGTTCTCTGGCTAACTCTCATGAAGAATGTTTTAAACAAGCATAGCAAGCTGAGGAAGGAAAAATACAACAGGGTGCCAGGAAGTGAAATGGAGCTGAATCCTGTGTTCATGGATATTAAAAGGCAGTGGTGACCTTGGGGCGAGATCCCACATAGCTACATTTAGGTCCAGGCATTTAGGTACAAGCATTTAATCCCAGGAGGCAAAGGCAAGCTGATTTCTGAGTTCGAGGCCAGCCTAGGACAGAGCAGGTTCTAGGTGAAGAAAAGATTAAGTCCAAGGGGACCATGTTCCAGCCCCAGCAAGCAGCTTTAACCATGTGACTCTGGCTTTAGAATAAAGGGGACCATGTTCCAGCCCCAGCAAGCAGCTTTAACCACGTGACTCTGGCTTTAGAGTAAAGAATAGAAGGAACTACTGGGACAATTGATGCTGGTTAGCTGGAGCTAAGAAGTTATCAGTGAGTAAGAAAAGATCAGCATCACTGAGGTGACATCTTCTAGGACGTGTTTTCTGAGAGCACAAAGAAGCTATGTTCCAGAGATAGCCAAGGTTGTACTTCATGCTGCAGCTATACTTGGTAATGTGTAAGAATCACCCAGGTGGTACTTGTTTTGAAGGCATGAAGGTGTCATGAAGAACAGTTGAGGCTTTGGCACTGTGAGAGGCCATGGGAGGCCACTGGTGAAGGTGCAGCCTCAGTTGTAGTTGATAGCCCAGGCCTGAAGGGGTCATAAAAGAAGTTGAGAATTGTAACCATGAAAAGAGCCTATGAGAGACTATTGGTGAAGCCTAGTTGCAACAGATGACCCCAGCATATTGGAGATGCCAGTACCATGGGATAATCACCAAGAACAGCAGTGGCAGTGGAGTGGAGTCAATCAGAGCCTAGAATGCTACAGAGGGTGGAGCTTGAGAAGGGATGCAAGCCCTTTGGAGCAGTCCAGAAGATCATGTGTGGATCCCAGACAATGGAGCAAGAAGCTGTGAAGCTGAAGTTGACTTGGAGGCCTCTGGATGTTAAAGATGCCAGAGCCGTGGGCTATCTGCCGAGGAAAGCTGCTAACAGGGAGTGGAACCAGCCCAGGAGAAAGAAGTTTGTTGCAGTCAACAAAGACGAAAAAGCAGTTGGAGATCTGAAGACCACTTTTGACATCAGACATGGAGATGCGGAGTTTGGAGTGTGCCCAGCTGGTTTCCTGTCTTGCTTTGGGGATGACAGTGAAGTGATCGGATGGATCTCAGAAGAGACCTTGAACTTTGGACTTTTAACAGTGTGGAGACTGCTATAGTGATGGCGACTTTGGAAGTTGGACTAAATGTGTTTTTATTATGCTATGTTTAGGTATGCCCCCCCCCCCCGACTCATGTGTTTGAAAAAACCTATGGGGCCAGGGAGTGGAATGTGGTGGTTGGTATATGCTTGGCGCAGGAAGTGGCAGTATTAAGAGGTGTGGCCTTGTTGGAGGAAATGTGTCACTGTGGACATGGTTTTAAGACCCTCCTAACCACGTGGAAGCCAGTCTTCTCCTAGTAGCCTTCAGATGAAGATGTAGAACTCTCAGCTCCTCCTGCACTGTGCCTACCTGGATGCTGCCAAGCTCTGACCTTGATGATAATGGACTGAACCTCTGAACCTGTAAACTAGCCCCAGTTAAATGTTGTCCTTACAAGAGTTGCAGTGGTCATGGTTTCTGTTCACAGCAGTAAAACCCTAAGACATTTTTAATTGACTTACATTAAAATTATTTAATTATAGGTGTATGGTTGTTTTGTCTTCATGTATGCCATGTGTACTACACACATGGTGGGTATCTACAGAGGCTAAAGAAAGGGTATTGGTTCCTTGGGACTGGAGTTACAGATGATTGTGAGCTGATTAGGGAAGTACTGGTAATTAAACCCAGGCCCTAAGTGTTCTTTACCACTTGAGCTATCTCCCCAGGCCCTCATGAATGTCTTTCTATTCATAAGTACGAATATTCTAGTCATGATTTTAAAAATGTGTGTGATATGAGTGCTTTGTCTGCATGTGTATGTGCACCACACATATGCCTAGTACCCACAAAGACAGAAGAGGGCGCTGGATCCTCTGGAAATGGACGGAGTTAGGGATGGTTATGAGGTACCATGTAGATGCTGGGGTCTGAACCCAGGCACTCTTTTTTAAGAGCAACAAGTGCTTTCAAAGGATGAGTCTTCTCTCTAGCACTAGTCACCATTTCTATTAGCACTGCTGTTCCTTCAGATCTCCTTCCTACCCTCCCTCCAGGCTCTGTCTTCCTCTTCTTTTGCTTATTCTAAGTTTCAGCTTCCTGCTTAGTTATTCTTCCTCATTCTGGTCCACCACTTCCATGGTGATTGGTGTCCCATCCCCTGGTTTGTCTCTGTAGTCATAGCGACTGCAGTTAAGTGCACTTCCTGGCCTATCACCTGTCTCTGATACTTCAGTGGTGCTCTTTGGCTTTCGGGATGAAGTCCTTGCTTTCCTAGGCTTCCCAGTAACTTTCTTGTAATGCTCTCTGCTCTCCTCTCCCATCACCTGCTGCCAGTCGTCTCCCTCATTCCTGACTCATATCCCAGAGATGCAGAACTGCTATGCTTCCAGCTTCCTGCTTCCTTGCCGTTGCTTGTGATGTGCCAGCTGCCTGGCATGCGCTGACACTCCTTAGAGCATCTGGGATGACCTAGCTGACTCTGATTCAGCCTTTAGGACTCCACTCAGTCACTGCCTTCATTGTCTCTGATCGGTGGCTTGGTTATTTGTTCTCCTGTGTGTTCTGGCAACTCTGAGTTTCCCCTCTGCTCTTGCTCTGATCACACTGTATAAAGTTATTGCATTTCCATGCTTCATGGGTTTCTTATCTTCTTCAGGTTGGGATCCCTAGACCTCAGGTATAGCTTGTATTCAGCATGTGTCTGTGGAAGGAACAGAGATTTGTAGGAATCTTCCTGCCCAGCTGTCAGGTTCTTCTTGCCCTGAAGGTCTGTTCTGTAGTTTCTTTCTTTTTTCTTTTTGGTTTCTTTGAGACAGGGTTTCTCTGTGTAGCCTTGGCTGTCCTGGAACTCACTCTGTAGACCAGGCGGACCTTGAACTCAGAAATCCGCCTGCCTCTGCCTCCCAAGTGCTGGGATTAAAGGCGTGCGCCACCACCACCACCCGGCTATTCTGTAGTTTCTATTTGGGCTTCCTCCACTTGCCTCTTTCTTCTGCCTCCATTAGCACCAGGCCTGCTTCTGCTTCCTAAGTGCTGAGATTAAGTAAGTGTGCGCATCACCACACCTGGCCAGTTCTCATTTTATCATAATCCTTTAGTGAACAATTGCTCTGACCAGAGTTGTCTGGAGTTTTGACCTCAATCTTACCACTCCCTTCAGCAATATGTAAGACCTACTTTCTCTAAAAGACAAGGTGCCATGCCTTAGAACTCCTTGACTGAACTCCTCACTCTCTAAATACTGCAAGTGGTTCCTCTACTTTAGAGCCTCTCTCTCTCTCTCTCTCTCTCTCTCTCTCTCTCCTTTTTTTCTTTCTTTGCTTTCTCTTTCTGAATCACTACTTTCTTTTTTTTTTTTTTTTTTTTTTTTGGTGGGATCATTGAATCAACATCTGTCCTGGCTCTTCTCTTTATGATATTATTTTTGTTATCTGTTCTTCCTCTTTTTAGGCCTCTATTTATTGAGTTTAAAAATGAGGCCAAGTCTGTCTTTAGAGGCACAGCACTTAGCACAAAAGGTAGTGATTATTGAATAGATGGACTGTTGCATAGTTAAGATATATGCATAAATGGATGAACTTGTGGTAGACTGGGTGGCTAACTAGTCAAATGGATTAATGGAAGGATGAGTGGATGGATGGATGTGTGAATAGGTGGATGGATGGGTGGATGGACAGATAGAACTTTAAGTAGTCATTTCAAACCCAGGTCTTTGATCATCAAGAGTGAGTTTCTTTTTCTATTTTTTCCAATGGAAAAATAAATTTTAATAGAACCCAAGAAGTAACACTTCTTTCTCTTGGGAGAGTTTCACTACTGAATTGAGGAGGAAGTGCAGTTGCTGGTCTTAGCCTCTACTTTGCAGCTGTCAAAGAGCCAGTCAAAGCATTCCTGGATTATAGTAATGTCTTGATGGCTAGAGAAAACTCTGTATACTGGGCCTCCCTCCATCTTCAGTTCTGATGCTTATACCAAGTTTGGGCTCTTTGAAACAATATGGATGACAATCCTTCTTCCAAAGGGTGGGTCATATTGCATAATTCATGACTCTGTTGTCATGAACAACAACACCATCACCAAGCAGTGGTTGTACACCTGTAATCTTAGCACTTGGGAGGTAGAGGCAGGTGAATCTTTGTGAGTTTGAAGCAAGCCTGGCCTACAGAGTGAGTTACAGGACAACCAAGTTTACATAGAGAGACCCTGTCTCAAAAAAACCACAGACATTGCTGCCAAATGGTCTGTCTCTGGACTATGGACCCATTGAAAGTAAGGTTTCTTTGGGCCTTGAGCCCTTGTACTCCCTGCCTCTCTACTTTCTCCTGAATTTGTGTTTTGCACCATGGGTATAAATACGTGGTAATGGTCATCCTGCACAGCCCTCAGGCCAGGACTGGAAACTGAGGAAGATAGATACAGGGATTAGCTAGTATGACCACAGACCAGAAACCTATATTCCATCCTGGCCTTTACTTGCTGGTGCTAAGTGTCTGCTTGTATGGAGAAAGAGAAAGATATGTGAATTTATCTTTTGAGTTAGGAATACAGAATTTACGACTTTATGCATGACCTGTGGCTGGTTCCCCCTAATTGCCAAAAACAAGGCGTTTCCATTGCAAAACTTGGGGTTGTAAAACTGAAGCTTCCTGAAAAATTCCTTTAAGAAGAATTTGGCCTTTGGGAAATAGAAAAAACCTGGGGAATCAGACTCTGTGCCACAGGAAAGGACCCTGGGGATAGAGTTAATTATTCCCAAACAATAGTTAGCCAGGATTGCTAGTTATGCTTAGATACCTGGACCCTGGACTACATAGAAATAGGAATTAACCAGTCCATCAACCCACTGGCTGACAAAACTTATTGTGTCTGTGGGCAGTCCAAATTAATATGAAAGGACTTAGAAGGGACTAAAACTTGTTTAATGTCCAAACCCTTTAACCTAGGCACTTCTACTGATGTCTTCTATTCTTCCTTATGGGTTAATTCATCTGGATAACAGTAATATTACCAAGCCCGTGAGACTACTTGGTGGGCATGTACTAATAATGATTTGGCTAGCTACTCCTTTTCTGATGCTTGACAGACTAAGTAGACAGTGATCAGAATCTAGAGCTATTACAATTTCGGTTTCTGAATTAAAACAAGTTAGATTCCCTTGTAGAAATGATCCTACAAAGTTGGAAAGGCTTAGACTTCTCATGAAATAAAACTATGTGTGGCTTTGGAAAAAAAAAAAACAACCTTGTTAATTCTGTACTAATTGATCATGAGTAATAAGAAGCATCTTGCCAAGCCAGGCAGTGGTGGCGCACGCCTTTAATCCCAGCACTTGGGAGGCAAAGGCAGGCGGATTTCTGGGTTCGAGGCCAGCCTGGTCTACAGAGTGAGTTCCAGGACAGCCAGAGCTACACAGAGAAAACCTGTCTCAAAAAACAAAAAGCGTCTTGCCATAGTTGGGGAGGAAAAAAACCTCCAAAGACATTAAGTCAGAGAATTGGTATCAGTGCTTGTTCTCTTAGTCTCCCTGGGCTAACTACTATGCACTCTGCACTGACTGGACCTTTCTCATTCTGGTTGGATTAACAGCGAGGCCCTGAAATCTTAAACTAAAACAGGAGCCCATGATTTCATTCACTCAAACCAATGGGGAATGTAACAGGATCCCAGACCTTGGTAGGCTTCCAGACCTTAGCGCAACTGACTCCATGTTGGAAGTGCCATTCAGGCTGTAAGACTCAGCACAGACAGCATCATCCAGCAAAATGAAAATGAAGGTCTAAGTTCATCAGAGTCCATATTGTTTTGGGACAGTCTCTAAGTGTACTAACCTTTTCTCCTCCTCTGTAGTTCTGCTTCTGGATAACTGTTCTTGTTAACTGATGTCAACCCAGAACATGATTTTTGTGCCTAAAACGCTCACCATGAGAAAGGCTCAGGGCTACACTGGGCCTCAAACATTCAGTGTATGTAGTCACCGACCTGCTAATAAAGACTTTCAGTTGGTTTTCTCTGGTGAATACCCCACAACAGAACATTTTAAAAAATTAGTTGATGTGCCTCAGTTGATCTAAGAGTGAAGAGCTAATACAGATAGCTATCAAAGGGTCAAAAGAAAGCAAGTGCTGCTCACCATGTGGAGGAAACTCAGACTTGGTGGGAATGCAAATGAATAGCGCCATTGTGGAGCTCAGTATAGAAGCAATCCAATATATTACAAATAAAACTACCATATGATTATATGACTCTTAATTCTGGGCACATAGCCAGAGAAATTAAAATCACCATCTCAAAGTGCTGTATTTGTGACTACATCCACTGCGGTGTTATTAGTCAAGATATGGAAACAACCCAACCATCCCATGCTTGAACTCATTAAAAAAAATATCAGCAACCGTCATGGAACAATACGCACTCCTAAAAGGAGAATCTTGACATCTGATGTTAGGATGGATCATCTAGAAGGACACTGTGGCTAAGTCAGAGAGGCCTGGCACAGGAAGACACATTTCCCTGTGATGGGGGGAGTTTTGTCAACCTGACACAGTCTAGAGTCACCTGGGAAGAAGGTCTCGTTCTGTTGATCGAGTTGCCCTGTGGCAGCCTGTCCTGATGGTTTTGAGGTGGGAAGACCTACCCTGTCTGTGGATGGCAGAATTCCAGAGGCAAAAAGGGAGCCAACTGACCAGTTGCTCTGACTTCTCCCCAATAACAGTCTGTCACTTGGAATTGTTAGCTAAAATAAGCCAGCTCTCTCCTAGTGGGGTTTTATCAGGGTATTTTGTCTCAGAAACTGGAGAGCAGGACATTCAGTTATGTGTATAATTTAAAAAGTTCAATTCATGGGAACACACAGTAGAAAGATTCATCTTTCTGCCAACAGGGTTGAGAAGTGGAGAGATCTTGGTCACAGGGAACAAGTATCAGTCACAAGAGTTAACTCTAGGAGACTTGATACTATGAGACTGACTGCAGCGAGCCGTGATTACTGGACACTTGGAAATACGCTGAGATGGTAGATCTTAGATATTATCTCCCGACACAGAAAGTCAAGCTGTGGTTTGGTAGCCATCTTCCAGTGCATAGGTCAAAACACCACACTGTCTCAAATACACGAATGCTTTATTTGTTAATTATACTCTATACACTTGGGGAAAAGAATTCTCCAAGTTCAACAAGAACTGACTCTCTAGTAGCAATTAACAGATACAGATTTAACACTTCTATAGCAGACATCCATGAAGTCTTTACAATGCATCATTTCTATGGGATAGGTGAGATTATTCCTTGTTGAAGTGATAGTGTTGCAGAGGGGTCAGGGTTAAGGTCACACAATAGGAAAGCAGGAGCCAAGCTTTTTACTTGTTACTCCCATACCTTTACGTGTTTCGAAACAGTGCCATTCTAGGTAATAAATAGCAACTGGTGCATTTCCAGGAGAGAGAAGGTAGGTGGTAGCCGCACCGCTCTTCTGTGGTGGTGGAGTGTTGTATATCCAAACCCAGAGGAAGCAAAGCAAAATTAGTACTTCTCCAGGATCCCCCCGGAGAGAGAGGCACCAGAACTTTGCACTGGCAGGGTCCTGAGTCTCACACTTCCTGTGTGTGTTCTGTGCACATATGAAAGGTGACACACACTATAGGGAGCTGCAGGAGAAAATCAAAGTCTTTGTCTCCTTCCATTTCGTCCAAACTGTAAATAAATCCATTTTTCTTTACCAATTTTTGATTACCAATTATATATTATGTTGTGTATTACATATTATAATATATTGGAATGCAGAGAAACCAAGGTGGCAGGCTATGGACCCAGGTGTCTTCTCACACTAGAACATCGCCCAGAGCATGCTAGGGTTGGGTTTGCTGTGCTTTTAACCCGAATCTCTCGAGAATAGAAGCGAACCACAAAATAGTGCTTGCCACCACAACACTTGGCATCCCTCTTTCTTTAGGGCTCTGCTCAGTTATTGTCCCTTAAAGAGAAGCCTTCCCTTGTCACCCCATTTAAAATAGCAGCCACATCTCTGGGACATCCAGTTTAGTTTTTCATCAAGACATTTCTGCCACCTGACATCATGGGACACATGTCTGACTAAAATGCTCCACCCCTACAACTGGAGAACAATTTTGCTGGTATCCAGGCTGCTGCCTAGCACCGTATGTACCTGGCATAGAGTAAGTGAATAAATCTGAGTTCCTAAGAAAATACTTTTTCTTCCTGTGACAGCCCTGCCCTGTCCACTTGCAGATGCAGTTTGCTCCTTAACTCATGGAATTTCCTTTGGTACGAGATGTGCATACTCCCCTTGGGTACATTTAAATTGTCCACACTCTTCGAGACAATATTGCTGGGTCTCCACATCTTGCTGTGAATTGTCATTTTCTGAAAAGGCCACATTCACATGGAAGATTCTGTAGCAACTGACCAGTCAGAAGTCCAGGCCGGGAGACTGGAGCCGTTGTACGTCAATTGCTAAAATGATCTCTAGACAACGTCAGTCCCCCTTAAAAGTCATCAGTGATCCATCTTGGTATCTGACCCAAAGGAATTATTACCACCAGGCAAAACTTTTGCAATGTGTTCACCGTGTCAGACCACTAACTCCCACCAACCCCATACCCAAACCGGAGTCCTTTTGAAAAGGAATCCTTTCTCTTCTGTGACTGTGTACCTAATGTCCCCACCAATGTATTAGGCAAATGCATTTATATGACTTTTTGTTCTATATGTACGAACGTTCTTGTAATCTCTTCTGGTGGAGGAGAGTACCATCACATTTGAGGTAACTTCCATGTGAGTTTCTGTGCATTGGTCATTCATATTAGACTCAAGACAAATTCTCTTATTCCTTTTGGGACAAGAGCTGTGTTTTGCAGTTTTCATTTAAATAGAGAAAGCACTCCAGATCAGGATATAAAAGGATCGTGTAAGAACAATCTAGCACAATGCAATAGCACTCTGTGAGCTCAGGTATGTTCTTGGACACATCTTCGAAGGAAAACTAGAAGAAAGACCAAAACATTGACACAAGCTGGCTAAATTGAGGAAGAAGAAAAAAACAGCCATTTACTCTGTTTCCAGCTTCACAGTCTTCAGGCTGGGAACGTACCCTTTGGTGTGTGAGGCTCTCTGGAGATCTACCACTCCGAGACTTCCACTGCATTGCTTCCATTTACATTTTGCTTCCGGGTCTGCCAATCTCAGGCATCCTGCAACTGTAATTCTCGTATCTCCTCTTGACCTCATGCTTCATCTTCATCACGATTCCACAAAGTAGAATTTTAGAGTCAAAGTGTGATCAAAGAGCTGGCTTTACTGGGTGTCTTCCTCCCCGTGGAGAATTGTTAAGCACGTGCAGTTCCATCTGCAAAATCCTAACTGCACTCTATGCAACTTAGTGAAAACCTTGGTTCTGAGCCAGTTCCTCTGCATATACATTATATGTTGGCAACAGGACCTCCGAAACCCATGACATCGTCACATTGACAGGCCCCACAGACCTGTTGCCAAGATGATGGCCACCATATTCCCAGAATCCATTGGGCTTACCTCCCACCTTTGCCTGTGACCACGTCACCATCCATATATACAAGAGGAATGCCCCTCCCCCCTCCCCTTCTCTTTCTGCCGCCACCTCGTCCCTCTCCCTCACAATAAACTTCTTACACGTGGAACTGGTTTGGGCCTAGTGTGCCGTGTTCATACACGAGCCGCTATTCTAACACATCATAATAGCTTTCAGGTTTTAGTATTTTCATGAGACTCCCAAGTGTGACAGTTTTTGTTTTATCTTATAGTTTGGTAAACCAAAGCTCTTTAGAGTGTCTTAATACTTGGGGGACACAGACCTAGGTGGCCAGCTACCTGCAGTTTGCCTTGATTTTCCCTAAAGCTCAGATTGTATTTTTTTTTAACCCCATCCATTTATATTTTATTTCTCTGATCCATAAGGCTAATAAAACTTTCAGTTAACTCCCTAAGAGGACCAAGTAGTTATAAAGCCCAGACTAGCACCTCAGGTGAAGTAGTTAAGAAGTCGGGAAAAGGGACAGCCCCTTCCCCACCTCCCAGGTATTTCTGTTCTACACCTTGGAGACCTCCCTCTGGTTCAAAAGTTCGAGACAAATTACGGCTTTTGGAGAGAGGCTTATTATATTCCAAAAGGCTAGGGTGAGAATCCAGGATCTTCTCCCAAGAAACAAAGGTTTTTCTCCCCCCTTTCTAGAGGGAGGCGGGGATGGGAGGATACAGAAGGACAGACAGCTGTCTTGGATACAGAGAAAAATATTTTGTACTGGCTGTGGGCTGACTCCTGCTTGAGGCCCATGGGACTGGATGGGAGGGAGCAGTGGGGGCTGTGTATCCTGCATCTGTTTTTTTTTTTTTTTCCCCTGAGAAACCCTCGCCCACGACCCAAGTACCTCATGTTTTTGCAACATTCATTCATAACTATATGTCAAAGTGTGCAAGCCGAGGGCAAGTTCCCAAACTTTTCAATTTCTTGACAAAGTACTTATCCACTACTGGAAGTGACCATCCTTTTCAAATGTTGCCGGTAACCGGTGTGACTTGGCCTCGCAGGGTGGCAGGCTTCATTTTCTTGGCTGTCTGTGAAATTGAACACAGGTCCATTTTTGATACTTCTGCTTTCTTGTCTCCTTGTGAGCATTGCTTGTCTTTCATGCCTGTTTTTAATCCATTTACATGGACTCTTTATTAAACAAACAGTAGCAGAATAATACAGACCAACATAGATGAAGTTAAAGAAAAATCATTGTCATTCTTTCTCACCATCTACTTTTCTTCCACATTTTTTTTTCATTCTGTCCTTTCCACAAGGGCTTAGCCTGTTTTCGATTACCAAACAAGAAGGTCCTTGGTCCCCACTTTTTGCAGATCCAAAAGAGAAAGATTGAAGCAACTTCCCAATTGATAGGCAAGAGCCTCCAACCCCCTGGAGAGTGAGGTCCTTTGAGGGCTGTATTGAAGAAAAGATGTGCCCCATTAGAAACATCCTGTCTGACATGGAGGCGACAAACCTACAAAAAACCGGAGCCTACAAAAATGGCTTTTCTTGTGGAGACTCTGTGTAAGGAAAAGAGGAAATACTGGTTTGGACTCTCAGGTGGTTGGTATCTACAGCATGGAACTTGGAATGCATACTCAATAGGAAGGGCTATGAGGACTTGGCTCTCACTTCATCATGGGTCAGCTGTGGCAAAAGCAGCCCAGAAATGGAGAACCAGTCAGATCCCTGTCCCCTTGGGTTTTGGGGTCACAGAAGCAGTGGCTGAGCAGCATCTACACACAGCCAGAAGAAAGAGCAGGGGGCTTGGAAGCTGTGTGCATCACAAATGAGCCAGTTGTTAAGTAGGGAGGCAGAGACCAAGGCAATTGGGGTACACTAGTCCCTGAAGGATAAGATTTACAAGGAGGAGGCTGGAGGCTACATCTGGACATCTCTGTGGGGTATGGCTCTGGAGGTCAAGGTGAGGCAGCCTCGGTGCCTCCATGAAGACCAGGTAGCAGGCCACGATGGGCAGACTGCTTCAGCAGAGAATAACCAGTGCAGCAGGCTGTGTGGGAGCTCATGAGAGAACGAGGGTTCTCCTAATGTAAGCTCTGAGTGTAGAGAAGCCAGAGGAATCCAGGACTTTCAGCAAACTTGACTTTCCTTGGTCTCTGAAACGCCAGAAGCTACTAGAGACCTGTGCCTAATAAGTTGGCCAAAAAACATGCTTTGTAGAAATGAGGGGTTGGGGGACCCTCTGGTTCCCGTCAGCAATGTCCAGTCATTGTGGGAATCCCCCCCCCCCGGGAGGGCTCAGCATGCAAAGTCTCCTGCTGGGTGGCCAGTATATGTTTGTAAGGGGACTCAAGCCCGATCGCCCACATTCTTAGGACTTATCTCATTCTTCACTCGAATCTCAGTGGCAAGGGTTCCAGGCACTCTGGGGACTGGAATGAGCTGGTGGCAAAAAATGAAAGACAAGTCAGGGTCAGAGTGACCTCTAGGCAAGACAGTGACTTGACTCCCTACCTTAGGTGTCATGAATGACAATCACCATGCTCCAAGGCTCTTCTGGAGGAGCTGCTGGAGATGGCATTTGAGCATCCTGATAAAGTATCTGCTAGTTGCATATTAACTACCAAGTATTTAAAAGAAGAATGTTCCAATTGGGAAGTAGATTTTAAATTGTAGACTTTTAAGTTATATTTTTAAAATTAAAAATGTACTTTTTAATTTGTGTGTGTGTGTGTGTGTGTGTGTGTGTGTGTGTAATTTACATGTACCACACATGTATGGAGGTGGTTTCAGAGGCCAAAAGAAGGTGTTAAGATTCCTCAGAACTGGAGTCATAGGCAGTTCTGAGCCTGATTGCTTTCTGGGACCCAAACCCACATTCTCTGCAAGAGCAGTAAGTAAGTACACTTGACTGTTGTGCCATCTCTCTAGCTGTAAATTGTACTTAATTTTAATGCATTTCAATTTTCAATGCAAAGGGCTAACAGTGGCCAGTGGCTGTCCAATAGGCAGCAAGGTGCATGGTCTCCATGTGGTCCTGTAAGCAAATACTCCACACTTCCGATGGAAAACCAGCTCTTACACCCTCCCAGAGGCTCCACCAAGTCTGGAGACACCAAGCAAACTGTCTGCACGGTCCTGTTGTAATCCTAAAAGTCTGCAATGGTAGACCAAGTGGAGATGCTAGGAATATTCTAGGTTACCTAGGACGCCCACGGAACTCAAGATGGGAGGAGCTCGGGCGACATCAGAGAAATAAATAGGCTACTGCTGGGGATGAGCCAAGTTAAAGGGCAAGTGAATCTGATAATGAAGGGAAGAGCGGTCCAGGTTCCTGGGGGGGGGGCAACAGTTTTGGCCTGCTCAGTTCTTGGGTGTCTCTAAGGTGAAGGGAAGGCTCCATAAAAGCCTTTGACAAATTCTAAGGTGACTCCAAGGTGCAACGGGACCAGAGTTCGGGCATTTGGGAGTTGTGGTCCATACCCTTGACTCTTCCTCCAGGCCGGGGCATGCTACACAACACAGCTGGAAGTGTCTGTTGTCCAGGACAAGCACTGGGACCATGATACCAGTGCCTAACTTGCCTAATAAGTATGCAGGCACAAGGCCTGTCTCCACAACGCCTAGGAATAGGGTGAGCACGGAGACACCAAAAGCTAAGGTTGAGTCCGTTGTCCTGCCTCTGTCAGTGACCTGGAAAGTTTCACCTGGCCGACTAAGGAAAAGCTATGTGAAGACAAGACTGCTCAGCTGTGTGCTCTGAAACTCTGAAGTTTCCTAAACTCCAGCCCCTTCGCCTTCCTGTGTCTGCTCATGTGTCGCCCCAGAGACTGGCAGCTGGAGGTGACCTGGGTTGGGCCTCAGGGATGCCCCAGCCTCAGCTGCTCTGTGCTGTGTTCTCTGGGAATCACTTCTCTAGACACCTACCTTCCTGGCTGCCTGCTTTTCTCTCTCTCCTTCCCTGGCCACTGTTTCCACATGCATGCCCTGTGAGGACCTGGATTGTCTCACGCCTCAGATTTCCCTTTTTCTCCTTATCACACAGCATTCTGTACCTTCTAAGAGGCCCCCTACCTCTCCCCCCTCCCCCCATATACACCCGCTACACTGCTTAATAAACACCGTGCCTTTGTGGCTCTTCCCATCACCCTGGCCACGTTACCCTCTGCACCTGCAGTTTGATCCTTCATGCCCTCATAAGGCCAAGAAAAGCCCGTGTACCAATCCTACCATCACGCAATTGTCCCCCGCCACTACTGAATCCACCCTGACCCAGGGGCATTGGTAGACTGAGGAGTCTGTTGCAGGCTGCTCTCCTCAGGCTTGAAAGTCTCTCCCACATACTCATATAAACTGCGAGGTGAGACCCCACCATCCACTTATTCCACAGAGCAGGGCAATCAGAATACCTTGCAGGGATAGCAAAGTGTGCCTCCAGGGCAGCCAATCCAGGTGACGCCAGGAGGATCCAGGTCCAGATGTGATGTCTGGTAAGCTGAGCCATGTTCTACATTAAGAGAACAAAGAGATCTGATGACCAAAGAGGGTGATTCTAGTTTCACCTGAGTAAATCTTTCCTTTTGGCCCCGGCAGTAAGGCACAGCCAGGGTCAGCTGTGTCTTGGGACCAGTCTTGGAACAGAAGGTTTGGCAGGAAATGGACTTAGGAGGCTCCCTGCAAGTTCCAGTTCTCTTGTGACTTTAGCATTGGAGCCAGCTAGGGCCACTAAAATCTAAAGGTGTTTGGGAAGATAGGTGGCTCCAGGGCCACCTGAGCTTTGAGTTGTCTTTTACAGTTATTTTTATTTTATGTCTCTGAGCGTTTTGCCCACATCTGGGCAAGCGCAGCATGTGTGTGTGGTGCCTGAGGAGCCCAGGAGAGCGCACTGGAATTCAGAGGTTTGCACTCCATCCTGAGGGTTCGAAGAGATGAACTTCTGCAAGAGTAGCCAATGCTCAGCCGAAGAGTCACCTACTCAGCTCCCTTGAGTTACTTTATAGTTACAAAGCCAAATGTCGAGGAAGTAAATAGCAATCAGAGACTTAGCTCCAACCGGCTCATGAGCACCACCCTGGGTGGAGTGGCATTGGAATGGGCATGGTGAGGTCACCTGGGAAGAATAAACATCCATGATAAAGCCTCAAGCCCAGCATGCATGCTCCATGTGACCCTGCCCAACCTGTACCCTGCCCTCTAGGTCAGGCCAGGACCTAGGGAAATCTCCATCTTTTATCTTCCCTGTTCTCCATGCTTCCCACATGGTGAGAAGGTTCTGGGAAGGAAGTGGTGGCTGTCTCTACTCTAGTGCCCTCTAGTGGGTGTTGGCTGTGAGGAGAATTGGGGTCGGCTGCCTTGTGTTCCTGCTGTTGGCTGCTTCTGAAGAGCATGGTACAGATACTGGTGGGGATGGCTCAGCTGGTGAAGTGTTTGCCCTATAAACACAAGGACCGGAGTTCAATCCCCCAGAACCTATGTTAAAAACTCAAACCAAACCAGCCAACCAAATGAGAAACCAAAACCTAAAAGCCAGGTATAGTGGCACACTCTTGTAATCCAAGTACCAGGGAGGTAGAGGCGGGCAGGTGTCATACTTACTTGGTGAGGTCCGGACTGGAGAGAGACCCTGTCTCAAATAAAAACAAGGTATACAAGAGTCCTAAGGAAGGACACCTAAGGTTAGCCCCTGGTACACACACAGACCTGCGTGCACAACACATGCACGTCAATATACATGCATATGTGAACAG
This sequence comes from Montemys delectorum, assembly GCA_019843815.1. Classification (NCBI taxonomy): domain Eukaryota; kingdom Metazoa; phylum Chordata; class Mammalia; order Rodentia; family Muridae; genus Montemys; species Montemys delectorum. Next base: position 29,045 of record JADRCD010210800.1, read on the forward strand.
ATATACAGGCAAACCCACAGAAAAGTAGGCTAGGAAGTCACTGACACTATTTCTACAGCAGGCTGCCCCACTCTCACCTCCAGCTTGGGAGTAGAAAACCACAGCTGCCTCTGTATGTTCCTTAAGTTAGATCACAGAAAGAACAGTAGTAAGAGGCTAGAATGCACATTGCAATGCACTCTCTCAAAAGCAAAGGCCAGAGTGAGGTCTGGCAGGGTACAGTGCTTTCTCCCTCTGAAAGCATCAGGTGGTAGAACTGTCTTACATAACTCTCCATCCAACCCTGTAACCCGGGGGGGGGGCACTGTACCTATTTAACAGACAAAAGAACTGGAGGTCCAATAAGGTTTAAGCCCTCCCTGACCTTGATCTGGCTAGTGAATAGGAGAGGAAAAAAAATTTGAACTCGGGTTTTATTTGAAATTTGTCTTCATCAATTCTCAGGGAAAGGGAGTCTGAGGGGATCACGCCTCTCCTGGGCCCCACGTCTTTTTCTACCTGTAAAGCCTGAGTTCTCACTTCTAGCTGACTTTAGCTGCTAGATCAGAGCCTCTGCCCCCAAAGAGACTCTATATTCTTACCAAAGGCCCATCCTTTTATCTCTGTCATCACGGGGTCTGCACCAGGCAGTCTCTAGAAGAGTGACTTCAACTTCGTCTTCTTTGCAAGTCAGGCACATCTCGGTCTTCTAAGAGTCAGGAAGAGCCCCAAAATGAAACATCTGATCACCCCTCTCCTCTCCTCTCCTCTCCTCAAATGCTCAAGGACATGTCCCCTGAATCAGCAATCCAGAGGCACTGCTCTGTGCCCCTGCCACCAGTATGACTGTTGAGGATTCAAACTGTCACCAGAGCCCAACCAAAAGGCTTCTCTGACGTCACTAGTGATGCCAGAACATTCTATGGTCCAGTGCCAACGGACAGCAACTGTATGAACCCTCTGAGGGACTTTTTTTTCATTAAAAATGCCCATGGACATGCTTCTGTGATAAATATTTGAAGTATAACATGTATGAGAGCACACCCATTTACACATGCATTTGGTGGGTTTTGATACACTTATGTATCTTCTATCTTTATGTAATCTACATGATCAATTTAAGGGCTGTTTTTAGCATCCTAAGAGATTCTCTGCATCCTTAATTTTCTACCCACCCTTAGTTTTAGGAATTTACCCATGTGTCTGATACACACGTGTGCACATGCGTGCATGTGAGAGTGCACACAGACACACACATACTTTTAAATGGAGAATGTAATTAGCAATGAGTAATCTTACTGTTCCTTCTGGCTAGTCTCCTGAAACGTAAAGTCTGGCTGATCTCTGGTCTGGTACATGTGCCTGTGGTTTTTCAGGACAGTAACCCAAAGCATTGCCTTGATCTGTTTCAGGACTCACTGGGTGATCCTTGGACATTGCCTCACAGACTCCCAGCGGCCCCTATCTACCTGCTTCTCAGGGTGGCTGAACTCCTTCTGAGAAACTGTACTCTGGGGAGCTCTGAGTGAGGACCTCGACTTTCCTGCTAGCCAGTGGGGCATGCCGATTTTAATAAGGCCTCAGTCTATCCCCGGGGAAATGACGACAGATGTGACACAGCTGGATTTCCTCCAAACCTTGCAACTAGTCACAGACTGTCAGGGAAGAAAGTTACTCTGGGCTCTGTTTTGGGCCATAGCAGCTGTGTGTCGTCAGCTGGGTGCTCACAGTAGGCATTAGGTTTATTTCTGTACCTTTGGGGTGTTGTAGGGGTCAAACTCTTGTTCTTATACTTCCGTAAATAGGAGAGACAAGCTTCTTTCTTTCTTTTTTTTTTCAGAAGATCTTAATTTTTAAAAAAATTTCATCAATTGATTGTGTGTAGTGTGTGTGTGTGTGTGTGTGTGTGTGTGTGTATGGCATGTGACAGTCAGAGGACAGTCACATGTCAGTTCTCCCTTGCCACGAGTCCTTGCCACTCTCCTTTCCCGATCCATCCTCCTGTCTTGCTTTAGGCAGCAGCTCTCTGTGTGGCACAGGTTGATTTTTAAGCTTGAGACTTCTCCTTCAGCCTCCTGAGTGCTGATATTCCAGACATTCCTTGGACTTTTTCTGTTGGATTTAGAGCAGTGGCCTATGATTCTCAACTTGTCACACCCCCTCTTTGTTTCTATTTTTTGTTTTATTTTTAAAATTAGGATAAAATTCACTCATCCTAAAATCAATCTTTTATTTATTTTTAAAGTCAGTACAAAAAGAAATATTTTTGTTAAGAGTCTTGGAGGCCAACATTTAAAGTTTGTACATGTCTTTGGAAGGACATAGAAAATGCACACAATGAGCTTCGTGGAAACGGCTTCCGTTACCAGCATTGAAACAAGATTAGCGTACAAGAATATAAATACAAGTGTGGAGGCAGTGGTCCTAGGATCTTCGAGGTGAGCTAGATTCTTGATCTCTGTAGTTACCAGTGAAAATGAGCCCAAGGTGGTTGTCTCTTGATTACTATGACATCTTTCTGTCCATCAAAGAGCAAACTCATACCAAGATCCCAGCAGAAACACCCGCTTTAGCACAGCTGATAGTCACACTGCAAGGGGCATAAGGCAGCCTAAAAGCGCGGGATCCGTGGTTGTTATTATAAAGTTTTAAGTAAACAACTCTTTATCGAAAGGATATCGATAGCAGTGTTTCCAGTTTCCTAGGACAGACACTCAAGAAATGGTTTCGCATCAACGATGGTGTGTTTCCCACGTACTCTAATCCAGCATTTCTCAAACTCAGTACACATACAAGCCTCCTGGGAGCGGAGAAGATGCGGATTCGGAGTAGGGAGTGGAACTCTTTGTCTCAGTTTCTAACAAGGCATACTGTGCTGGGTATGCGAGGGACGCGCCTTGAACTGTTAATTGGTACTGGCAGAGCAGGAGTTACTCCAAGCTACCACAAGAGGGTGCCCTGAGCAAACAGTTCTGCAGCTACGTAGCCTAGCACAGCTCCACCCCCTTCCTACCCCACCCCAACTCCGCCCGGCTCCCCGCAGTTACTGTTTTGCTCAAGTGTTTCATGGAGGCACAGTAGACATCCCAGTATTCTAAAGGCAGGCTTCCCTTCAAACTGTATCTCTAGAGAATTCTCTAAGATTATCCTCACAAAAGCAAGAGACATTCACTATCTCTGTACTATAAATGTCAAATAAGAAAACTATGAAAAGGAATAGATAGAAAAATAGTAGCGATGATGAGGATGATTATAAAGAATGGTAATATCAGTTAGCTAATGAGGCACACTAGTTTGTTCTTTCATTTAATTCCCAAACCATCCCACAGTGTAGACAATACTCTCATGTTAAGGGAAAGCCAATTTTTAGACACATTAGTAAGATATTCACATTCTGGAAGTTATAAGTTGGAGAGCATAAATTGAAATATGTTTCACATTTTCCCAAATACATTCTCTTTGGTGTGGTTGTTCTGGGAGTTTCCCCTGGGTTTGAAAATGACCATCTGTGATTCTCAGTTTATCATATTCTTGTTCTGTCTGTTTGGTTTTAGTTTTTGATTTTTTTAAAGATTTATTTATTATTATACATAAGTACACTGTAGCTGTCTCCAGATGCACTAGAAGAGGGTGTCAGATCTTATTATGGGTGGTTGTGAGCCACCATGTGGTTGTGGGGATTTGAACTTAGGATCTTTGGAAGAGCAATCGGTGCTCTTACCTGCTGAGCCATCTCACCAGCCCTAGTTTTTGGTTTTTTGGGATAGTGTCTCTGTGTAGCCCAAGTTGTCCTCAAACTCACTCTGTAGACCAGGCTGACCTTGAACTCAGAGATCTGCTTGTGTCTGCCTCCCGAGTACTGGATTAAAGACATTTCCCACAATGCATGGCTCGTTTGTTATATTCAAATTTTGTTTTAGAATATGATTTATTAACATTATCTTATGAGTATGAACATTGTGCCTGCATGTTAGTGTATGTACCATGTGCATGCCTGGTGCCCAAAGACATCAGAAGAGGGCATTATCGGATTCCTGGAATTGGTTGTCAAATACAATATGAGTGCTCGGAACCCAATCCAGGTATGTTGCAAGAAGAGCCATTTCTCTTAACCACTAATCCATCTTAAAAGACAGGCTGGAGAGATAGGCTTTGATATGGGTGCAGGAAATCAAACTTTTGACATTTAGTTATGAGCTTTTGCCTTTAACAGCTGAGCTATGCCCCAGCCCTGTCCAACTGAGTTACATGCTATAAAATTCACCTTTCAGAGATCATAGCCAAGTGATGGCAGCATCTACACAAGGTTGTACAATCACCACTACTGTCTAATCTAGATCCAGAATGTTTCAGCATTCCCCCCACCCCCTAAAACAAACAAAACCCCTAGATATTCATTAGCAGTCACTGTCTACTCTCCTCCTCCCAGACCCCCCAGACCCACAAATCTACTTTATGTCTCTCTAGGCATTTCCACTCTTAGAATTGCATTTAAGTGGACTCGAGGTTATACTTACTGTACTTGTGTACCTTGTGGAGTGGAGGTGGGCTGTGCGCAGCTCAGTTTCAATGCAAGCAGAGGAGAAATGCAGAGTGAAGGAGTATTTATAAAACCTCTTAGAATAATATAGAGCCAAGCCAAGCCCAAAATTCTGATAAAGTAACCCACCAGGAAGGACTTCACGGCCTAGCTTTTGAGGTGGACACACAAGTACTCATCCGTGTTATTGAGTGTGCTCACACTTTGCACAGATGGTCTTGGGTGATGCCCACAGCTCTGTATCAGGCACTGACAAACAACAGAGACAAATCGTGGACTGAGCAGCCTGCTTGGTGTCACCGAGTGGCTGGCGGTACAGAGGATCCCCCTTAGCACTGCTCCAGAGTCCGTGCTCATGTCTCTCAACTCCAGCGGCAACCTGGAAACATCCTCCTGTTGTTGTGCGTACATACATTGGTGTGCATGTTTGTGTGTGTGTGTGTGTGCCTGTGCAGGTAGTGTGGGAGCGTGCATGCAGACATGTGGAGACCAGAGGACGATCTTGGGTGCTACTTCCTTGGTGCTACCCACTATTTATTTATTTATTTATTTATTTATTTATTTATTTATCTATCTATTTGAGACAAAGCCTCTCCCTGACTTGGAACTCCCCAAGTAGGCTATGTTCTCTCTGCATCACCAGTGGCAGGGTTACAAGCGTGTCACTATGACTCTGGTGATTAAACTCAGGTCCTTGCACTTCCAAGGGAAACACTTTACTAACAACGGAGGGATCTGATCTCCCTAGCGCACATCCTAGTGAATAAGTATTTAAGAAAGAAATGTAATACTCTACTGTGTGTGATCACTGTGATGAAAGTGCTGGTCGTTGAGGCGATTACCTAAGAAGACTCTTGCTTATCGCTCACCGTGCGGCTGCACCTCAGAACTGTTAAACGCTGAACATATCGCTGAGTAGAAATTTCTTTTCCACCTGAGCCTTGCTTGAGGGGAACAAGGACACCCTGTGTATCCTTCTGCTCCAGAAAAGGGAAGGGCCTTGTCCCCGAGCAAAAGAAAGAGCATGTTTCATCTGAAACTTCAAGAATGATGTCTTTTCATGCCTCCACGGGGGCCTGAAGCCTTGCCAGGGCTCAGGAGTGGGAAACCAGACACCAGACAACCCAGGCAGCCTCTACTTGCCCACTGAGTGGAGGCTCTCTCTGGGGCATGCCGGCTGGTATCTCTGTGTATCTCAGTGAGATACCATGGGATACGTTATTTGTGTATCACCTGCATGTGACAGGTGGTGTCTTTTATCTGTGGAACACATCACTGTACAGCTCAGAATGATCTGTGTAAGAATGTATATGGAAAAAGAAAAGGCAAGGCTTTAAAAGAAACTAAGGAACTTTTCTTGGAAGAACTGCATACGTCAAAATGGTAATGCAGCCTATGGATGACTAGAAAACTTAAAAAATGACCTCATGGGGCTAGAGAGATGGTTCAGTGGTTAAAGAGTACCAGCTACTCTTCCAGAGGTCAAGAGTGAGATTCCCAGGACCATCTTGGTACACAGCTATCACATCCATTTAATTCCAATCCAAGGGAATGTGACAGTGTCTTTTGGCCTTTTGAGCACCGCAAGAACATTGTTGCAGACAAGACACCAATATGCATAAAAAAAAGAAGGAAAAAATTTTAAGTGACTTCATTTGTTTTAGACAACTGGAAGAGCCCAAAGGAGAGACAATGTCTTAGCTGGACAGCCTGGTGGCACAGCTATGATCCTGATACTAAGTGGCTAAGGTAGAAACCAGTCTGGACTAAGCAAATCCTGCCTTGAAAAAGATAGAAATGTTCTGTGGGAACAGCATATAGCAAAGTATTTATAGCGTGCCATTTGGCTAAATAGAAAAAAACTCTGAATAGAGAGGCTCTGTGGGTAAAGTCCAGGTGTAAGCGTGTGTGGTGGGAGAGATGCCAGTTTTGGGATTGTGGCTGCAGAAGTGTTGCCGGGGGCGGGGCGGGGGTGGTCCTGGAGAAAATGGATCTGCAGCAAGGTCTGTAACAATTCTTTAGAGTGTGCTTGTAGGGTCCTGGGAAGTCTCCACAGCCCCCTTTAGAGGATATTTAAGGCCAAAAGTACTTTCATGATACAGTGTGTTAGTGTGTTGTGGCTGCTCTAGTCTGGGTGGCTTCTCACAATATAGACTTACTTCTCAGAGTTCTAGATGCTGGGAAGTCTGGAGAAACCCTGTTTCCTGGTTCATAGACAGCTTTTGCTCGATGTATCCTCGAACAATGGAAGGGGAAGGCACTTTTCTGAGGCATTTTTCCCTGCCCTTTTAATGAATGCACTAATTCCATTTGTGAAGGCTCTGCCCTTATAATCAGATGACCCTGCCAAGGCAATAACTTCTAATTATCACATCAGAGATTCAGTTTGCAACATCTGAATTTTGAGGGGACACAAGTACTCCATCCGTAGCAAGCACTAGGGTATTACTTGGCTTTTTAATGAAACTGACATGTGCACAGATGGCATAAAAAGTGTTGTATCATCCTGTAGAACTCTAATACAGATCAAAGCCATGGCTCTACACTGTATGCTTTGTTCATGCATCTTGTACTACCACAAAGTCAGTGTGAAAGAGAAACTTACTGGCTTCACTGAAGGACTCACTGGAGAGATAGCTTGGCGGTTAAGAGTACACACTGCTCTCGCAAAGGACCCAAGTTCAGTTCCCATCCCTCGCATGGGACAGCTCACCACTGCCTGGACCTCAGCAAGAGAGGATCTGACATTCTCTTTTGACTCTACAGGCATCTGAACACACACACACACACACACACACACACACACACACACACACTGTCTTAAGGTGAGAGCTGTTCTTGTGGAACCCATTTCTGTTTGAAGGATCTATTGACAGGCCAACTGTGATTGCTCAGATGAGGGGAATTGGCAGATATTTTTCTTAAAATGAACAAAATGAACCCGCTGTTTCAAGGAAAACAACCAACAGTATTTGTTACTAATGATCAAACCCATGTTTTCAAGCATGAGTGGGAATTTTGGAAAAATTTGTTCCTGCCACGGCAAGCTTGTCGAGGACAACGCTGAAATCCTTATAGACCTGCCTGATGAACGTGGTCAGAGGATGGACAAACGGGATTTTTGATGCTGTGTAATCAACCAAATGACACAACATTTGGAGGAGCCACAGAACCAGGGACCAGAATTACCTACATGATCTTCCCATCTTGTTATTGCTTCATTCCATTCCCCTTGTTTTTCTATACTTTCAACTCTAAAAATGTTTACTTGATGCAAAGCTGCTGTTATGGACTGGGCTATGGACTTTTCCAATGTCACATGTGGAAATAATAACCCAGATTTTTTTTTTTTGTAAGCCTAGACAGAGCTAGAGTCATCTGGGAAGAGAGAACGTCAGTGGAGAAAAAAATACCACCATCAGATCATTTGTAGAAATGTCTGTGGGGCTGCCTCTGTCCCTCCCTCCTTCCTTCCTTCTTTTCTTCCTTTCTTTTTTTGAGACAAGGTTTGACTATGTAGCTGTGGCTGCCCTGGAACTTGATAAGGACCCAGGCTGGACTCAACTCACAGAGATCCACCTTTGCTTCCCAAATGCCACCAAGCCTGTAGGGCATTTTCTTGATTAATGATGTGGGAAGGTCCAGATAGCTGTGGGTTGTGCCACCTCTGGGTACATCCTGGACTCTATACTAAAGCAAGTTGAGCAAGTCTCAGAGAGTAAGCCAGTACGCACTGTTTCCGTGGCTCCTGCCTCAGTCAGAGCTTGCTTAAGTTCCTGCTCAGACTCCCATCAAGGATGAACTGAAGCTGTGAGAGGAAATGCACTCTTTCCTCTAAACTGCTTTTGGTCAGTGTGATTTGTATATGTTTGGCCCAGGGAGTGGCACTATTTGGAGCTGTGGTCTTGTTGGAGTTGGTGTGGTCCTGTTTAGAGTAGGTATGTCACTGGGTGTGGGCTTTAAGACCCTCATCCTAGCTGCCTGGAAGTCAGTATTCTGCTTGCAACCTTCAGATGAAGATCTGGAACTCTCAGCTCCTCCTCCACCATGCCTGCCTGGATGCTGCCATGTTCCCACCTTGATGATAATGGACTGAACCTCGGAACCTGTAAGCCTGCCCCAATTAAATGTTGTCCTTATGAGAGTTGCCTTGGTCATGGTGTCTGATCACAGCAGAAAAACCCTAAGATAGCCAGTGTTTTATTTCAGCAATAGAAAGCAACCTGAGACAGCAAGGAGGGAACTATAATCAGACATGACTAGGGTCCATCCTGTTAGAGTCTAAGAATTTGTGACATAATCCACTATGAAAACCAAGGTTGAGCCAGCAAAAGAATCTTTATTCAGAAACTGATTTATCAGGGAGATGGCTGGGTTCGAGAACCAAACCATGTTGGTGGGGTGGGAGCAGGACAGAGCAACCTCTTAAAGCCAAAACAAACAAACAGACAAAACAAAAAACAAACCCTCCAAAACCCAACCCCCTCAACCCCCCAAAACAATACCAAACCAAAAAACAAGTTAGGTGGGGTAGCGGCAAGGGGAGTCGGGTACATTCATATGATGTATGTTTCCTACCATTTTCACATTTGGTACCTTAAGTGGGTGCCAGTCAAGTACTTCAGATGGCTTTCCTGATAACTTGGCCAATCAGAGCCTCTTTAGCAGCTGCTGGGTTTCAGTCCTGATCATGTGCTAACCATAGGGTAAGATGTTGTGATCTAAGTTCCTGGGGCACCTGGGGCTCAGTTTCGTAGAAATTAGTACAAAATGGAGACTGTATACAAGATGGAGTCCCCATAGCTAAGGAGACCCCCAACAAATCCTTGTAACAAACAGAAGGGCACGTGCATGTTGAAGGCCACACAGGGACAGAGTGGGATGCCATCCATCTGCAGGGCTCACACTTTGAGCTCAGATGTTAAGCCTGCAGAAAACTGAGAAAGTGAGTTTCAGTTATTTAAACTGCCTGGGTTCTGGCATTTTCTCTGGTATCCCTAGAAAGTTAATGCAGTTGTTTATCTTCTAACAACACTTGACTCTTGGAACTGCAGTTGTCAGGGGGCAGGAGGGTGGGCAGTGATGAACAAGCTGGACTCCATCTTAAGATCAGTAGCCATTTTATTACAAAGTCAAAATAAGCTTGTTTCTGTTTACTATAAAACTTGAGATTAACCGTTCCTTGTCTCATTTTCTGGAATTTGACGTGTTCCACATCCTATACCCTTGACCTTCATTCTCAGAAGATAAGACATTTTGCCAAGTTCCTACATAGCCAAAATTCCCCTGGAAGTCTTCAGCTCTTGTAAACCCCCTAGCCCTGGGGGCTGTAAAAATTCCACATCCGTGCTTGGGACTGAACTCTCAAATCCCAAATTTAGGGAGAGGCAGTCACTGGACCAGCTGCTGTATTGTGCACATAGAATGAGCTATTTGGGTCAGTGGTCTTTACTTTCCTTCAGTGAGATTGACAGCAGCAGTCCACAGCACACCTAGACTTTAACAGCTTCCCCTCTTCCTCAGCTACCCTGCATACCTACGAACCCTCTTCGCCATGCTAGTAACACGAACACTTCAAGCTCGGAGGGACGAAAGCTGACTGTGAAGTCTTTGTGCTACCAACGTGAAGACCTTTCCCCTCTAATTCTTGAGATGATAATTATAACATTTCTTGCTTTCCTTTCCTCCTTCCAAGCCTTCCTGTATACCTCTCCCTGTTCTCTTTCGGATTCATGGCCTCTTTTTTTTTTCACTAATTGTTATTGTATGTGCATACATATATATAATACAACCTGCTCAGTCCATATAATGCTAACACGGGACCTTTTACATAAAGCACAGAAGAGCCAGATGTAGTGGCACATACCTGAAATTCTAGTATTTGGGAACCTGAGGCAAGGAGGATCTGGAGGTTGAGAACATGAAACAAAGAGTCTGGGCATTGCAATGCCAGAGAACCCAGAGACTCGCCCCAGGAACAGAACGTCTGGGAGTGGCAGGTTGAGAAAGTCTGCAGTACTGCTCATGAACCCACCCTCTCCCTCCTCCTTACTAGGAACCAATGTCTACTGCACTACGAGTTGCTGTTCCAAAAACGAAACGAAACGAAACAAAACAAAACAAAAAAACAAAAACAAAAAAAACGAGAAAAGAGGCATGAGTTCACCTGTGTAAATGAGATGCGGGCTACTACCTCCTAAGAAGTGGGGACATCAAGCCAGTAGGAAGAACGTAAATTTATCTTGTTACCTAATGAATACATTTGAAAGAGTGTTAGGTTTTTCTGGTTTCAAATCTTGATGGCTTTCTAGGAGAGAGGCAGGCAGGCAGCTAAGCAGCAACCACCACCATCAGCTCTGTCATTGTCAGTCATTTGTGGTCGGTCAGGCGCATTCTGGTAGAAGGAGAGATGAAAGGCCATCTTAGACCTGCGGCAGTGGTTTGAATAAAAATGTCCCTGGTATGTATAGGTATTTGAGCGCTTGTCCGCCAGCGGGTGGCGCTGTTTGGGGAGGTTTAGGAGGTGCAGCCTTGCAGGAGGAACTAGGTCATTGCGGGGTGGGCTTTAAGAGTTGAAAGCCTGAAACCACTTCCTGTGTGCTTACTTCTTGTGCTTGTGCTTGTGCATCTGTTGTTTTGTTGGCATACTTTGCAACCATGATGGACTCTTATCTCTGGAGCCCCGAGATGTAAACTCTTACATAAGTAGCTTTTGATCATGATGTTTTATCACAGCAACAGAAAGGTAATACATCCGTATTGGGTGTTAAACTGAATACATGCCAATCTGTCCTTGAGCCGACTTCTCAAAGAGCAAAAAAATCCTATTTATCATATCATGCACAATGGAGGGTATGCATGCTTAAGACTGTGGGATGCACAGCCCAGCCACATACAGCTTATATGAAGTTATATACAAAAATCTATCTGTCAATCAGGATAAGGACCCATCCCGTTCTTGCCCTGGGGTACTAGGGCCTCTTCTCTGCCTAGGCTCACAAGAAGTTATGCCAGTCATGTGCTTACTTGAGCCTTCTCCATTCTGTGGAGTGTACTGTATGCTTTTACTCTCACTTTTAAATGAATTATATTTTCATTACTGTTTTTCTGTGTTTTGTTAGACTGTCCACAAAACAGAGTCTGGGCATTGCAATACCAGAGAACTCTGAGATTGCCCCAAAGAACCCCGAGACTCGCCCTGGGAACAGAACTGTCGGAGAGTGGAGGGTTGAGAAAGTCTGCAGTACTGCTCATGAACCCACCCTCTCCCTCCTTCTTACTTGGAACCAAAGCCCACTTCCTGCTCTGCCAACAACTGAGAGACGAAGAACACTTGCGTTACCATCCTATTCAGTCCAACAATGCGATAATGTATCATCTTGGGAAGGGACTGGCTACCTTCTTACGAACTTGTTCCTCATTCTGGGCACATAGCAGAGTTCTCTTTAGCAGGCTACTTTGCAGTCAAGGACAGTGGTTTTCTTGCTGTTGTTATTTTGGCTACAACTGTGTAGTCCTGGCTAAATCAACCCTTGCATGTTAGACCCTCTATGCTCTTTTCTCCTCCCCAATCTGGGCAGATAGGCATGGGCTAGTAGAAGCTGCAAACTTAGGGAACAGCTTCCACTTAGTGGGAGCATCGCAAGCTCCTATTGTGGCAAGGGACTGAGATATTTGGAGTTTTCCTTTTAGAATAACTGTGGTATCCACACTAACATTTATTCCCATTTTACAAGTGAAAAAGTTGAGTCTAGGAGTATTTAATTTACCCAAAGTCTCACAGTGAACACATTCTCTGTAAGCTTGAGTTGCTTGTGTTTTATTGGGATCGAAAGGGCAAGAGTGTCAGTGGGATGCAGTGTGTGTGCACCTGCATGCACATATGCATGTGTGTGTGTGAGAGTGAGTGTGTGTGTGAGTGAGTGTGTGTGTGTGTGTGTGTGTGTGTGTGTGTGTGTGTGTTGTTACAGCCCATCAGTATTTCTGGGCTCTATGGACCCTGAGATGCTCTGTGCTTTAAACAGAGACTGAGCAATGCCAGCCCAGGTATCATGTTGTACTCTCGTCAAGAGGCAGAAGACTTTATTTCTGTACCTTGCCGAGCAGTGACCTGGGCAGTGTCTGGAATGCCTCATCTAAGTGGAGCGCTGTTGAGTTGCTGATAAATAAGCCCCAGCTCTTATGTGAGATCTAGAGGGATAGCCAAGGACGATGCTGACCGGTGAGAGCATGTAACTGGGCTGCCACCCTTTCTCAGGACTATCCAGTGTCGAGAGTCTGGCAGCACGATGGGAAAACAATCTCAAGTCAATCAGGGCATGTCCCCACCCACCTAGCCATTAGAACTTGTGCTAGAGCCCAGCAGAGGAGGAGCCACCCACCCTCTCTGGCCCTCTTCTGTTCTTTGTGGTTGCAGCCTGGGCAGTGATGGAGAGACAATGACGGGCTGGTTTCTGCCTCTCTGGGTACCCATCATTCTGCTCTTTGTTCTAAAGCTGTGAGAATGTTGTTGCTTGAAAGGAAGGCAGTGACGATTAGGGGCAGACACCCTTGTAGGCTTTAGAAAACCGAGGCCTGGGAGACGCTGAGAGATGAAGGCCACAGAATCTGCTGAGTACATTTGAGCTCTATTACATCCTCTGATTCTCTCTCTTATCATTGCTGGATCGGATTGAGTTCCTAAAAGTAGAGACCTAGAGACACTAAGGCTGAGATGCAAGAATTCTTTTGGGTAGTGCCTTGAAAATACCTGTTGTGGAGCCAGAGAGACAGGACGGGGCAGGAGAGGCTACACTGTCAGTTAGTGACCACAGACACTTTTGACGCCACAGGATCTCTGAGGCCGCATAGTCCTTCAACATGTTCAAAATTAAAGAAACACATGGGACTTTTTGTCCTCATAAAGAGTAGTCATTGCCTATTGGGTGAGGGAAATTTCCAAGAGAGGACTGTGTTATAAGTGGGGCTGGGGGTGGAGGATGGGGGTGAGGGATGGGGGATGGGGTCCTACATCATGGGTGGAAGATCCTGTTGTCATCATATCCCTTTACCCTCACAGTCACGCTAACATTTGAGGTTAGGGACGCTTAAGCAATAGTTGTAAGTGGAGAAAAGAGAACAATTCAGGACTCTGGCATCAGTCTTCAACCTAGGGGTCAAGGTGAATGGCAGATGCTTCAGAGAGGACAAAAAAAAAAAGTTGCCATTGAGACCCGTGAACTTCTAGGCCTGAAGTGGCCCTAGAAACATGCCTAGCTGGGACTGAGCCAAGTCCCGAACATTGTCCTGAAGGATGGAAGAGAGTGAAATCTGGGGGTGGTGTCGGGGAGGGAGGAAGGGATGGAGGGAAGGAGAAGGGGAAGGGGGAGGGGGAGAAACCCTAAACAACAGACAACAGAACAGCAGACAGAGGGTATGCACAGGAAAGCCTGGCCTCCAGAGGGGTGCTAGAAAAGCTCCCTAGCCCCGAGGAGGGCTGGGCTCTCTTCTAGATCTGGGGCCTTGTGAGCAGCAGGGCAGAGTTGAGGAAGGGATCACTTTAGCTTTGCTACTATTGTTAGAGACAGAAACTTGCTTTGTTGGCCCACACTGGTCTTAGACATGAGATCCTCCTGCCTCAGCCTTTTAAGAGTTTGATTACTGGCAAGAACTAGCATGCCCAGCTCAGAGGGCTTATTAAAACCTTGTTTTTATTTGTTTATTTATTTATTTATTTATTTATTTATTTATTTATTTAGTATGTGTCATATCCAACCTCCCAGCCCCCCACATACCCATATTACTATATTCTCCCACCCCTTCTCTCCCCAAGCCCACAATATGTCCCATACCTTCCCCCACCACACCCAATCCCCCTCCTCACCACACCCCCATCTCTACCCCCTACACATACCATACATACACATAACACCCTCCACCCCCATCACACACACATTCCCTCCAACCCCACACACATACCAGGCACTGTGGCAGATATGTGGAGACCAGAGGACAGTTTGCAGGAGTCGGTCTCTCCTTCCTTGTGGATTCTGGGTATTGAGCTCAGGATGTCAGGCTAAGCGGCAAGCATCTCTATGCACTGGGCTATCTCTATGCACTGGCTCCACAGACACTAACTTGATAGTTTTTGAGACTTGAGAGTGGCCAGCCCCTCTCTGTGCAGCAGCATCTGAGCAGCCGGGAAGCCTGTGCAGAACACTCTTCTGGTTTATCCCCACTTTCATTGCCTCAAGCTATTTATTTATTTATTTATGAATTTATTTATTTGTATTTTACCTGTAATTTGTTGGAAACTGATAGTCATGCAAATGATCCTGACCCATAGAGATGCAAGCAGGTTTTGACTGGTGGAGAAGTGGTTGCTTATTGTACCTTGTATACTGACTGTTCTACATTTATTCGTGAATTCATTTTAGCATTCCAGATTCCTCTGATAGGCATATTCACCAGGTGCTCTTTTGATCTGGTCATAACATCTTGCTGCTTCTCTCATTAACGAGTTAAATAAATCTCTAACACAGGCTCATGGGGGCAGGTGAGGATGAATTAAGGTGAGTTTTCTCCTAGTTTAGTTCATTTAAAAACCAGAAGAAGTTGAGCATCGCTGCGCAAGCTCACTGAGATGGCGGGGGTGGGGGTGGGGGTGGGGAGGAGAGGAGTAGAATGGTAGTAGGGGGGTAGTGCTGGGAGGACTGACAGACTTAGCTCAGCATCTACTCTGCAACCCCATGCCAACCAACCACAGAAGTTCCAGTTCCAACAGGGAGCATCCACCTAAGATTTAATCAGAACTAGTACAATGTGTTACTTCAAACGACACTGAAATCTTAACTCCCATTCCCTGGGATCATGACCTTAGAAACACAGTCTTTGGAGATGGAAAAGTCAAGATGAGGTCTTTAAAGGAAGCCTTAAACAAATATAATTGTGCTTTCACGAAGGGGACATTTGCACGAGTACATATGGAGATAAGTGTAAAGATGAAGACAGATGGGATAATGTATGTGCAAGCCAAGAGAACCCATCAGGCGCACGGAGAAGGGCATGGGATGGATTTCCCTCATTGGGCTCGGAGGGAGCCACATCCTTGATCCTGAACCTCTAGCTCCCCCAAACTGTGAAAGAATAAATTTCTGCTGTTTAAACCACACAGTCCATTCTAGGAGGCGACACAAGGCACCCACAGCTGTATGAAGCACACGGCACTGAGTTTTGGCTGGTGATTTTCTGTTTGCCTCGAGGAGTATAATTAGGGTTATAGAGCGTCACAGGGGCACAAGTACTTTAAATATACAGCCACTTCTCGAGTGGGGAGGCTCTTCATCTTCTAGGCTGTGGAACTCTCCAGGAAAATATGAAAGCCAAAATAACACGCCTAACTGCTGCCTGACATTGCGTAATTACAGCCCTCCATTTGTTGTAGTTAAAAGAGACCCTCACTGAGCCTCCACAAGAGTGAAGCTTGAATGGCATCTGGTTACTGTGTCCTTGGTTCCCTAATCAGAGCCATCAGACACTGCACTTAATTAAACCCTTGTCCCCACCTCGGGGCATCTGACAGGTTCCCATAGTTATTAGGAAGGTTTCCAAATAGGGCTGACTTTCCTGTGCCTCTGTGGCTTCTCATGCCAGGCAAGGGTGGTTTGGGTTGTTGTGAGATCTGAGCTCTTCCCACAGCAAACATTAGGAAAAAAGATAGATTAATTTTAAACATTATTTTTGTGAAACTTTCGCTGGTCCAGTGTATAAAACAAGAACACGACTCCAAAAGAAAACCTAGGAGGACTCCAGGGTCGAGGGGGGATGGGATGACTCATGGGTGGAATCACTGTTGGCAGATACTGGGGGTGACAGAGTAGGTGGGTGGCTAGTGAGTGTGCAGAGTCAGTCTTGTGAGTCCTAGCCCAAGGACTGTCTGTTGTCTAGGTCTCTCTGCTGATGTATTTGATGTATCTGATGCTCGAGCACTGCCGTCATCCCTTAGCTTGGAGTATACACTGGACTCTGGTAGAAAGATCTGGTCAGAGGCTCTCCTGTAGCTACTCAAGCAAACGCTCAAAGTTGAATGTTGGAGAGGCCAGCCCAGCAGAGCAGGATCAGAGAATTAGGATTCTGTTCCTCATCTTCCAGGCTTGCTGCTGTACGCTTGACTTTGAGGGTGTATTTTTGCTAATCATTCACTTCCTGAGCTTCCCTCTTGTATTAGTCAGGGTTCTCTAGAGTCAGAGAATTTATGGTAGTCTCTATGTAGTAAAGGAATTTATTGATGACTTACAGTCTGTAGTCCAACTCCCAACAAGGGTCAGCAGCAGCTGTGAATGGAAGTCCCAGCATCTAGCACTTGCTCAGTCCCACAAGGCAAGCAGGCAAAGCAGAGAGAGAGAGCCTTCCTTCTTCCAATGTCCTTATATAGGTCTCCAACAAAAGGTGTGACCCAGATTAAAGGTGTGTGCCACCACACCTTTAATCCCAGGTGACCTTGAACTTGGAGATCTTCTTGTCTTAATCTGGGATTTATAGCCATTATGCCTCAAGATCTCCATGCCAAGATCTCAGCCTCCAGATTAGGGCCACAGGTGAGTCTTCCAATTCTGGATTGTAGTTCATTCCAGATATAGTCAAGTTGACAACCAGGAATAGCCACTACAATCTACCCTTTGTCAACTTGACACAAATAATATCTCATGTCCATATGAAACAATAACAAGACTATGAATATGCCTAACATGATATAACTATTCTTCGTACAATCACAAACATATTTGTAAATTTTCAATGGGGCAATGTCCCTTGGGAATATTCTTTTAGTGTCTCAACTTAAATACTAGTTGTTGTTAAAAAAATTGGAAGAAAGACAAATGTATTCTTAACAGTATTTTTAACAAAATAAGACAGAAGCATTCATATTAGTTTATAATCCTCACTTCTGCAACTGATTACGTGGCCTTAGCTGGTATTTATAACTACCTTCCTCTACTACCCATTCTGTGTTTCCTTCCCCCTCAGCAAGCACCTCAGCAGGTCTTGGCTCTTTTCCTGGAGGACTGACCCATACCTTCATTCCTGATGGGTCTGCATCCTTTGTCATCCTGCTTGGATTAGGCTGTTGTAATTTCCCATTGACTTTAATCACAGGACATGGAAGTACTAAGAGACGCCCTAAGGGATCTCCTGCACTCCAGACATAATCCTGCTTACCTCCATTGTGAAGAGGCAATCCAATTTCTCCATGGAAATCTGGATCTGTCACTCCTCCTAACACTGTTATTCCTTTCTTAGCCTGTTGGTTTAAGGGCATTAGAAGCCCAAAATGACCAGGGGGAAGTCTGAGCTTCCAGTTCAATGGAATGTTTGTTGTGGCTCCTGGTAGGAGAACTCCCCTCTCTGGAACCAAAACTTCTAGGTCAGCAGAACCTAGAGTTGTGGGGACAGGAAGCAAAAATTTTCCTAGAGGGTCACTAGGAGTGATAGTGAGCAGAACTATTCCCTTTTCCACCCCTTGATTCCTGGACCCATGGATCCTGGCTATAGGGGAAACTATATATTGGATGCTGATTCAAAGCATATACTGCCTTCTGAAGAACTCTGCCCCAGCCCTCCATGTTTTTGCCACCTAATTGGCACTGTAACTGTGTCTTCCAAAGGTCTCTCTTTAAGCTGAGAGATGCCACTCCATCCTTGGGACCCAGTGTGAGGTAACCCTTGAAACAAAACAAAACAAACTCAGTCCCAACTTGCACTGTAAGATCTAACACATTAACATTGAGCGGCAAGTGTGTAGAGTCACTCCTGGGAACTCCAGGGTATGCCTTATAGCTTGTTAGTCCTTCCTGCCACCTCTAATCTTCTGCCTGGAAGCTTACATCCAGGCTTGGGAGGGATGTCTTGCTCTCTTTGCCTCTGCCCATCTGCTACTGTGCACGCCACTGCAGGATTCTGAGGTCCATGGAAAGGTGTCATTGTCCCCCATGGCTCCTGCAGTTGCCAGCTGGTAAGATGACTGCCTGATGTCATTGGGGCAACTGTCTGGCAGAGTTCTGGGCAGCCCTGATGAGAAGGTTCCTTTTTAGTCTATGCTAGACTTTGTCTCTGCACAGATTTCTAGTTTAGGCTTAACTTACCAAGAAAATGTGGTCTGGAATGGCTTAGCCACAGTCAGCTGACAGTGGCGGGTTCAAGGTAAGGCCTGGAACTCTGGTTATGTAAACCTGTGACACAGATGACAGCAATGGCTCCTTTGTGGCTCTGTCTCCACCAGAGTGCCCGTTCTTCTCATCACAAAAGAGATGGTTTCCAAGGTATCTGCTTTTCCTGGCACAAAGCAGAAGCCATTACTTGTGCCCCTCTGACATGCAGGCTAAATGGTGAAATGGTGCCAGCCGCCTTGTGGTTGTTGAGTAAAGATTTATAAAACAAATTAAAACGAAACAGCCTGCAGGATCAAGTTGGACTGGCTAGTTGTGTTTTCAGAACAGAAACTTCCCCTGAATTTTTTTCCCTTGTTAACTGGGAAGAATATTCTGGAACAGGTAGGTATATGTACAGGTGAGCCTTGCCGAAGGCAGTGGTTCAGATTGGGCAAGCTGAAATTGTACAAAAAGAATTCACTTGATGAAGCAGGTCATGTACTTTCGAGAGTAGCCAGAGAGTGACTCCAAATGAGATTTTTCTCTTTTGTGAGAAGCAATTTCTGGCCCTGGCTTAGCTAATTATTATGTTTTAGTTACCAAAAAAAGTCACTCAAGAATGTGGAGATTGCCCAGGCCTGTAGCTTTCACAGTCTTAAGAGGAAATTGAGCCTGCCTGAAGGAGAGGGCCCAGTGTCTAACCATCTTGCCTGTACCTTTGAACCGCTAGTTGGACTTCTCCCAAATGGACCAGGATGCTCCTGGCTTGGGATTATCACTGTGCTGCCAACACCTGCCAATCAAGATGCGATGAGGAGACAGGACTCGTGTTTGTTACTTTAACAGATGAATTATTATAATAACAATCTGTGTTTGTGCAGAACTCACTGTGCAGAGAGCACTCCATGTGTTTTGCCTCGTTCAGAGTCATCACAACGGTAGTATGAGGTTGACAGAGCATAATGTCTTTACTTACCTAAGTAGATATAGAATTATTTGAGGGAGTTTTGCATGTGTGTGAAAATCTAGGTGAGTACATGAAAAAAAAAATAACACAAGGTACAAGGAAATAAATAATAAAAAAGCCTTTCTTAGCTCTGGTCCCTAGTTCTTTGTTCAAAATTTTTATGTATTCTCCTAGCCCTGGGGGCAGTTCTCTGCCTTCTCGGTGCCATGGTTTTTTTTTTTTTAACATGGTTCCTCATGTAGTGGTGACCCACGACCATAAAATTATCACTGTTACTTCATAATTGTAATTTTACTACTGTTATGAATCACACTGTAAATATCTAATAAGTGACTCCTAGGTCGTGAGCTACAGGTTGAAAACAGCTGCTCTGGTTATTTTCTCTGTACTCGAACACACATCTATAGAGATACATGTGCCCATAGATACATAGCCAATAGTTATTTATACATATAAAAACTATTTTAGTTATTTTAATACCAGTGCCTATGCACTTTTAGATTATGATTTGTTTTATGTGTATGGGTGTTTAGCCTGCATGTGCAGGCTATACCCATGGAGGCCAGAAGAGGGCATCAAATCCCCTGAGACTAGAGTTAGAGAGAGTTTTGAGTCTCCATGTGGTGCTGGGAATTGACCCTTGGTCCTCTGGAAGAGCAGCCAGTGCTTTTAAACCATTGACCCATCTTTCCACCACCCCTATTCCATGCTTTTGTGTAATACTTTAAAGGTCAGGTTGCATGGAGTCCTTTTCCCCACGTTAGTGTGCGGCATTTTCTAGTTTCCATCTGGTGCCTTTGGAAACCCGCTACAGTCATGGCAATGGTGTATGGGGCTCTGTCCTCCTTTACCCTCACTCCCTCTTTTCATCCCCCTTCACTCTTTCCCTTCCTCCTTCTCTCCATCCCTGCCTTCTTCCTTCCCCCACAAAGAATATGAGACTTTGCCATTTATTTCTGAGCCTTCCAACTCTCAGGGCCAAGGTTCAGATCCCATTATTTGTAATCCATTGTGAGCATGCCTGAGTTTGATTTCTTATTCTTTTTTTTTTTGGTTTTGGTTTTTTAAGACAGGGTTTTTTCTGTATAGCCCTGGCTGTCCTGGAACTCACTCTGTAGACCAGGCTGGCCTCGAACTCAGAAATCCGCCTGCCTCTGCCTCCCAAGTGCTGGGATTAAAGGTGTGCGCCACCACTGCCCGGCTGATTTCTTATTCTTCTGTGTATTTTTAAACACCTTATTTTAGGGGGAGGATTATGTATTGGTTGTCTGCATGCTTATTTCTGAGGTGGGACTGACAGTTTCTTCCACGACAGGCCAGGTACATTTGCCACAATGAACCAAAATACCACAGAAGAGATATTTTAAGGAAAAGTTATTTTGACAGAGTATCATATGTCCTAGGCTGGCATTGAACTAACTGTGTAGCCAAAAGTGACCTTGAGCTTTTGATCCTCCTGTCTCCATTGCTCGAACCCAGGGCTTCATGCACTCTGGGTGAGCACACTGCCATCTAATCTATACCTGCAGCCTGGAGGGATGAAGAGAGGGACAGAAAGGGACCCAGATGCTTCGCTGGTGCTGAAAACTCGGACTTCTGCCTTCCACAGAGAATAGTCGGAATTGTTTTTACTTACTTTGTTTATTTTAATACAATATCACACCAAACGAGTCATGCAGAGCATCAAGTATATTTGAAATATTCCTCTAAGCTTCTGGTAATGGGAGCCATGAGGTATTCAAGTCAGTACTGGCCACATAGTTGTGTCTCTGTATGTAGTTGTGAAACAAATGTGTAAACACATGTATGCGTGAACGAACGGTTTGTTAAGGCAAACCCTCCCACTTGAAGCTTCTCGTCTGTTTTAGCCTCGTTTCTGTTGCTGAGATGAACACCCTGAGAAAAAGTAACAGAGAGGGGGAAGGGTTTATGTGGTTTGCAATTCCAGGTTACAGGTACAGGGCAGCCACAGAAGCAGAAGAATGGGACAACTGGTTCCATCACATCCACAGCCAAGAGCAAAGAAATGAATGCATTCGGGCTACCTGCTGGCTAGTTTTCTCTTCTCTTATGCTAGTCAGGACTCCCTGCCTAGGGAATAGTGCTGCCCACAGTGGGCTGGATATCCCTCCACCTGTTAACAATCAAGACATAGTCATATCTAAAGACATGCCTGTAGACCAACCTGGGCTAGAGAATTCTTCATTAAGAGTTTGGCTCACGCCTATAATCCCAGCACTTGGGAGTCAGAGGCAGGTGGATTTCTGAGTTCGAGGCCATCCTGGTCTACAGAGTGAGTTCCAGGATAGCCAGAACTACACAGAGAAACCCTGTCTCTGAACCCCCCACCCCCTCAAAAAAGATTCTCTTCTAAGGTGATGATTGTGTCAGGTCGACAGTGAAAGCTCTAGTGGTTTGTTTTGAGAGTTCCGATGACTCGAGGAGGGGCTGCATTAACTTGGAGATAAACTGGCATTCCTGAGAAAAAGGGGGACGTATGAAAAATGTAAAACACTGCATGGAGCGTGGAGAGAAGACATTTCTCTAAGGAAATGATAAAATTGAAGATGAATAAAAGAAAGGGGCATTGAACATCTTATTGTACAAACCCTTCACTACCACCATGGAGGAAAAAAAAAATCAATGGAAATTTTAGAGTAAAAAGAGGAATGCCGGGTTTGCCCACCTGCACTGTCCCCAGGTGTAGTGACAAACTAGCCTCACGCTTTCATTGAGACAGGAGGGCAGCTTCACTCACCAGGGAAGCAGTCCTTACAGACCGAACACAGATCGGACTCAGAAAGAAGAAAAAGAGGTCCTTGGTTCAAGAGGAAGAGCCTGATAGTCATGTGACATTGATGAGGACAGTGACACTGAAACTGGTGTGAGATCACTGGAGCACACTGCTGTCATGTTCATTTTCACAGTCAGCTCGAGTGGCTTTAGAAGCATCACAGAAATACACACCTCTGGGTGTGTATTGATGAGAGAGAGGGAGA
>JADRCD010210801.1:0-20122 GCA_019843815.1 Montemys delectorum
CTTTGCCTCACAACCTAAACATGTCAGCTCCTTTGCACTTCAGTCATTTGAGGAGACTTGGTGGAAACTGGCTGATCCAGGGCTAAATGGTTAGGGGAAATCATCCTGCCCTGAGGGACTTGTCACAAAGTCGCCAAACAGAACACCCCACAGTGACCCTAGCCCCCAGTGCTTTTCTTACCCCATCCTGCTTCCACATGGGCCACCTTATGGGGAGCGTTTTAGAATCTATGACTAAAACAAATATTTCTTTTTCAATCCAAAGACACCAAGCAGACTGCTAGAGATTTTCTTCTCTGATTACAAGCATTTACAGGATTATGTGGACAACTTGACAGGTGAGCTGCCCTCTGGCCTCACAGCCAGAGAAGGAGCAGAGAGTCGTGTGAGAGATAATGAAGAGGAAAAAGTCCAGGTGAGGAACAGTAGGGAGTGTTCTCTTAGCCCTCCAGCCCTTGGCCCATCATACAAGGCCCCTGGGTGGGCACAAAGAATTATCTAGCAATTTCTGAACATCCAAGAAAGTCAAAGAACAGACCAAATCTCAGACATCCAAGAGCCTAAATCCAAAAGCCATCTCTATCACATTCTTGGGCTTAGAACCCAACTCAGGCAGGCCTTTCTCTTTCTAGATCCATCAAACAGGATTATTTTGCCAAGGTCTAAAATATCAAATGTTAGGTTTTTATAACCCTGTTCCTTTCACATTGTTACTGTAGGGTATCTAGTAGTCACACACAGAGCTGGATCAGCCCGAGGACGACGATGGAGTAGCTACATCTGTGTCTGGTCAGTCACCTGGAGGAGGCACGGAGTGGACCCCAGACTGATGCTATGAGCAAGCACAAAGGAGCCAAGACGGAGCGGGAAGGGAGGGGCTCTGCTCTCCAAGCCGCCACTGCCGGTTTCCCTCGGCTGGGCCTCCCTCTTCTGTCCCTTATTTCTTGCCATTTGTGTGTTCAAGATGTGGGGATGGCCAGAGGGGAGCCAGCATGCTGGCCTCTGGTATAATCCAATAATTGACTGTAATCCGCATATGAAATATTTGGAGATCTGCCTCCTCATTAACTCCTACTTGAAGAATAATCACATCTCCACATACAGGCCTTTGGGCCAAGTTCTCCCCTCCCGACTCCAGCGCCTATCACAGCTTCTGCTGGACCAAAGACTTCTGTAATTGCCTCACTCTGCTGCATTAAAGCTCACCATATGGATATTTTAAAAATCCAAAATCAAAGAGTAGGCCCTTCATTGATGCCCTCGAGTTAAGGTGGCAGGAAGACTCTTAGCCGGTGACAGAAAGGAGGTCTGTTTAGCACAGCATGTGTGTCTTCAGTGTGATTGGAAGAGAGTCTTAAGAATCCTGGGCATGGGGGCAAAATGTCTTGGGGAGAGGGGGGTAAGAGAATTGTGTTAAAGGTGTGAAACTACAGCAATGCTTCTAGTTGTCATGGAAACAGCACATAGAGCTTGTTCAGATGTGGGAGGGTCAGGGTGGGAGGCCTGATACTCCTTCTAGGATGGAGCGACAATGAGCTAAGGACAGGGGTGTGTGTGAAGGGCCTGATTTGGATCTCCCATCTCTGGGTGTTGGCTTGGTCTCTAAGCACTGCTCAGACCTGTCAGCTCTGGGTGGGAGACCACTCCAGGGAAAGCTGGAGAAAGGCTGGAATCAGAAGGGCTGAGACTCTCTGAGCTCTTGAGTCTGGTGATGTCTACACAATAGAAGCTTGTCAGACCTTCAAGGGCTTCCCAAGATTGGAGGAAGCAGCCTGAATCAGGACAACCCCAGAGAGGTTTGCTGCAGGCACCATGTTGTATTTAGTGTGATGCGAATTTGCGTTGAGTTTCTGATTCCTTCGGGCTTTATGGGGCCAGTGTCCTAGGCAGAAGCATAAGAAACACATCTGGGAGGAGTTCCAAAAGATCTTCTATTGCCAGCTGTGCCTCTAAGCCTTGTCACCAGGTCTAGATCCCCACCATTCAAATGCTATGCCTTTTCGAAGCACACCTTCAGGCTCTCCCTGTCTCTTGAAAGTGCTCCTGGGAAAATCTCACATTAAGTCACTTGGCGAGGACAAGCTTATCAAATGCTCTCAGCACCAAGAAGCCCCAGAGCATTTGAGAATGTGGTGGAAAAGAAAGAGGGGAACTGAAGGACCAGGAATAAACCTTCCCACCTTCCCTGTGCCATCCAGCCTCCCCCCCCCCCCGGGGGCAACTGGCACCTGGCACTTACAGAGGTTTTCCTGCCCTGCTTTCCTGCCATGTGCATCTTGACACCTCCTGAGGCTAAGAGCTGCATGCATTGAAAGGAAAGCATATTGTCTTTAAGATCCCTCCTCCCACCCCCAAACACACAGAATGAAGGGAAGGAGCTATGCAGAGACTGTAGCTTGTCTCTCTCCCTGTGCTGGACCCTAGACAACCTGCAAGTGTGTGAGGGGGTCTGATGAAATATGGAAAACCAGTTAAACTTTAATTTCAGATCGACACTAGTGATTTTCTTTAGTGTAAGTACGTCCCATATATTGCATGAAACATAATAATAATTATTATTCATTGTTTATCAAAAATTCAAATTTAGCTGGGTTGTCCTATATAATTATTTGCTGGATTTGGCAGTGACAGCTGGAAGCAGCTGGGCGTTCCATGGCTCTGCCTTCCCTTCTTTAAACCCAGGGTTGCAGGAGAGACCTGCATCTTTCACCTCTGACCTCTTCACCTCTGTCTCCTGCTGCTTTGTGTGCCTCACCTCCTTTCTCTCTCTTTTTTTAAAAAAGGTTGTGTTGGTCAGAGACATCTATCTACAGTCTTGCTCTACTGTTTGTTTCCCCTGGCCGTGCGGTCTTGGAAAGGGAGATTTCTGATGCTAAAGTCTTCCGGAGATCCTATTGAAGCCTCCGGAGGCTGTCGTAAGGAGAATCTTTTCTGTGTGTCTTGGCTATCTTGGAACTCTGTAGACCAGGCCGGCCACTAACTCAGACATCTGCCTGCCTCTGCCTCTGCCTCTGCCTCTGCCCCTGCCCTTGCCCCTGCCCCTGCCCCTGCCCCTGCCCCTGCCCCTGCCCCTGCTTCTGCCTTCAGCATGCTGGGATTAAAGGGATGCACCGCCACAGCCTGGCCAGGACCACTTTAGAAAGAATCAAGTACGGTACCTGACAGCTGCAAACCTAGCAAGCAGCTGTTGACTTTAGTCACTTCTTCCAAACCTCTGAGAGTGTCATTCATGTGCACAAGCACCATTTCCTTGTCCGTTCCTACCCAAGCACACACCCCACCACTTCTGTTAGGGTCGAGAGTCCTCAGCTCTTCTGGTGCCTCTGGAGGCTTCTGCGGTGTTTTCTGGTTTGGGTTTGTGGCGTTCCCTTTGTGGTACAGAGCCTATCAGCCTTTCACCGTCACTGTGAAGCCCCTTCTACCTTGTCTGGTATATTCTTTCTTCCAAGCAGATGCACACAGTAGGCTCCTGGAGAAGAATTCTGGGAACACAGTCCCCCTGTCTGAATTCAGGCATCCGCCTTACAGCCCCCAGGTCATGTGGGAACTATTAGCATCTCAGTTTGCAGATGAGGAAACTGAGGCTGAGAAAGGGTTTTCTAGGAGCTGCCAAGACCGTGCTTACAGACTTGAACTTGACTCCAAACTTGATGAACTGAATTGGATACCCAGGACCCACATGGTGAAAGGAGAGAGCTGAATCAACCCAGTCATCCTCTGACCTGCACACACGAGACACACATACTCACATGTGCACACACGAGACACACATACTCACACGTGCATGAGACACATACACACACACGTGCATGTGCACACATACTCACACATGCATGAGACACACATACTCACACCTGCACATATGAGACACACATACTCACACATGCACGAGACACACATACTCACACATATACGTGCACACATACTCACACCTGCACACACGAGACACACATACTCACATGTGCGCGAGACACACATACTCACACATATACGTGCACACATACTCACACGTGCACATGCACACATACTCACACATACACGTGCACACATACACGTGCACGAAAAACACATACTCAGACATACACGAGACACACATATTTATTGTGCACAAGACAACATACTCACACCTGCACACATGAGACATACATACTTATGCACGAGCACACATACTCACACATGCACACATACACACACACACACTCATACACATTCCCACACACTCTCACATACATTCACACACATATACTTCCTTAATACTCATACACCACACACACACACACACACACATACATACACACACACATGCATACAAGAACACCCACTCATACATATACACAGTCACACTCACAGTCACACTCATATACTCACATTCACAACTCACACACATTTATACAGTCACACATACTCCATACATTCACACATATTCATACACACACATACACTTAAACAGCCACACAATTCAGTCACATACATTTGCACACACACATATTCACACTCACACAGCCACACACGTTCACACTCTCACATGCATTCTCACACACAGTCACTCACACACATTCACACTCACACATACTCACACATATTCACACTCACACAGCCACACACACTCTCACACACATACACTCTCACACACATGCCCACACACTCTCACACATAGTCACACTCATACACACTCACACTCACACATTCATACATATACATACACGTACACACATGCACACACTCACTCTTACACACTCACACTCACATATTCACTCACACACCTACACTCACACACACTCATGCGCAGTCACACACTTATACACATGTATACTTACACATACACTTAAATAACAGGTTTATCTAAAGAACCCTTACAAACTAATAATGAAGTGGCAATCCCATGGGAAATGGGCAGTAGATAAAACCAGGAAATTCATCAGGAAAGAAACCTGGACAATAAGCATTCAGAAAACGCCTGCCTCTTAGAGAAATACAGATGGAAACAAAACTAAGACATCACTTACCATACTTCAGGATTGGGCCAAATGATGAGGACTGACAAGAGTGACAGAAAGGTGGTCCAGTAGGAACCTCCCAGATGTAGACTACCGGAGAGAATTGAGCAACCCTTCGTCCAGTTGAAGCACACACCCTATGACACCACTGGGCCACAGACAGTGTCTTAGCCAGGGTTCTCTAGAGTCACAGAACTTATGGTAGTCTCTATGTAGTAAAGGAATTTATTGATGACTTACAACTCCCAACAACGGTCGGCAGCAGCTGTGAATGGAAGTCCAAGGATCCAGCAGTTGCTCAGTCCCACAAGGCAGGCAGGCGAAGCAGAGAGAGCCTTCCTTCTTCCAATGTCCTTATATAGGTCTCCAGCAAAAGGTGTGGCCCAGGTTAAAGGTGTGTGCCACCACACCTTTAACCCCAGATGACCTTGCTTGAACTCGTAGATCTTCCAGTCTTAATCGTCTAGGATTCATAGCCACTATGCCACTACACCCTTAATCCCAGATGATCTTGAACTCATAGAGCTTTTGATGTTAATCCTATGGGATTCATAGTCACTATTCTTCAAGGTCTCCATGCCAAGATTCAGGTCGGAAACTTGTATCTCTCAGCCTCCAGATTAGGGCCACAGGTGAGCCTTCTAATTCTGGATTGTAGTTCATTTCAGACATAGTCAAGTTGACAACCAGGAATAGCCACTACAGACAGTGAGGAACAAAGGTTCAGATGGCACACAAGGAGCTCAGACTCTACTGCAGTGCCATTTGTGATGGAGGAAGCCATAGTTTCTGGCCAGCTGTTGCACAGTGTGTGTGGTACATGATGGGACATGATGCACAGGCTGGGAGGTACATGATGTGACAACAGGCTTATTTTGGCAGGAACACAGCCTCACTGTATTGGTTTACATGCTAGCTGCACACACACAGCCTACAGTGGTGGAGTCCAGTGGTAAGTAGAGATGAATCATTACAATAAGGTATAAGACCTAAACTGTTACCATCTGAGTCTTGACAGAAAAAGGCTTCTGACCTTTCCTCCAGAAATAGCATGGCCATAATATAATTTTTTATTTGTTTGGTTTTTGAGACAGGGTTTCTGTGTGAAGCCCTGGCTGTCCTCAAACTCACTGTGTAGGCAAGGCTGGCTTTGAACTCAGAAAGCTGCCTGCTTGTACCTCCCTAGTGCTGGGATTAAAGGCCTATGCCACTGCTGCCTGGATCAGATGTAAAATCTTTTTTTATTATTATAATTACTTTTAAAATTTTTATGTATTTGAGCACGAAGTCACTGACACACCAGAAGGGGGATCCTGTCGGATCCTGTCACAGATGGTTGTGAGCCATCATGTGGGTGCTGGGAATTGAACTCAGGACCTCTGGAAGAGCAGCCTGTGCTGCTAACCACTGAGCCATCTCTCCATCCCCCAGATGTAAAATCTGAATTCATAGTCTGTATATCTTAATTTGCCAGCACAAACACTTCCTTTTTCTTTGTGCCTCCTGCTGCAGCTTATAGATGAGCTTCCACCTGCAAATGGCTCGTGCTTGGCCATTCCTCTCCTCTAGTACCGTTCAGAATCTTGGGGAACTATTGCTGCAGGCAGACCTAAGGCCTTGTGTACAAGACAAAGTGCTTGTACAGGGAGTCTCATCCTGGAAGTTGTGGTAATGAAGCCTGGGCACTTAGAAGCTGGGGCTTGCACCTCTCTGCCCTCACTCTCACGCTCTGCTCACCAAAACAAACCTTTCTCTTTAATTGTCATTATCTTCTCCTCCTGCCTGCCACCACAGGAACCATAGTGTTTGCTTATCTGGAACTCTCATAGATTCCCAGCGCATCGCTTTGCTGTGCATTCTTTAGCCTCTGCCAGTCGGATTAGTAATCAGCTTCATCTTGTGACATCTGACACCAGGCTAGGCACACAGTAGGTACTCAATAAGCACTGGTGAATAATCTATGAATGAAGAATTAATTGATGAATGCCTGGAGTGACATCCCTAAGAAGGGACAGAATCAATCAACTTGAGCCTTGCTTCCAGAAGGCCCACTCACATTCTCAGCATGGAGGAGGCACTGCTTGCCAGGCTGTTGGATCTGTAGGGCAAGAAACAGAGAGGGCGGTCCAGCACTCAGATTTAACGTGAATGAAGTATGCTGGGTCAGGTTGGGTGGGAGTTGGGGGAGTGCCGACCTTGGCCTTGACTTCATTCTATTATATTTTGTTTATTTTCTGGTTTTGTTCAATTATCTCAGATAATGCCCCTATATCAGCTATGAAATGTGAAAACAGCCAAAGAAGAAGAAATAAATCAAAAGGGAAAAATGAGGGGAAAAGAGTAAACAAAGACAGAATTTGCCTTTCATAGGTTCGCATGGTCCTAGGTGGAGGATAAAGTTAGGATACAAAAGCTTTACAACAACAACTTCGTGGGGGAAGGTGTGTGAGGGAAGCTGAACAGCCATTAAAGCAATTAAGAAAAGATTAAGGTCGCTAGTGGTGGAGGGAGAGAGAGAGACCCATTAATCAATAGGCCAGAAATCTCAGCAGGCTACAAAATTATAAAACTAGGAAAACTGGAGAACCACACAGGCTCACCTCAACCAAAGGCTGGGGAAACTCAACATCAGGACCAGTGACTTCTCCTCCGAGGCTAATGGAGAGACTCTGACATTTGGGGAAGAGCCACAGTTGTCTCAAAGCAAATTCTAAAGAAAAAATTATACTAATGGATGAAGAGCCATGATTCTGGGAAAGCCACATGACCACAGGCTTAGGAAGAATCCTGAATCCCTCTGGAGAGAGTGCTGTCATGATTTACACATATCTGCTGTGGTGGTGGGACTTGTTTTGGCCAATGTGATATGTGTCCTCTCTGGGCAGAAGCTTGAAGAGCCAGGACACATGGTTGTGACTACAGCAAGTTCCAGATGGATTCCACAATTTGAAACCAGGACGGGGACAGGTGTGGCCAGTGGGGTCTAGAGCAAAAAATCATTTTTTTTTTTTACTAAGCTACTATGAAGTTTGGAATGTTTGTTATGCCACATAACAAACTGACTGATACACTCCTTATAGTATGTCCCTGGGGCACTGTACTTTCACTGGCTCCCTATAGCAATTATAAGGTAATTCTTGAAGCTTAGTTCTGCTAGTGTTCCCACTCACTCCCATCCACTCTTTGGAGAGTCTGCCACTCTCTGTGTCTGTGTCTTTCTTGTCTTGTTCCCCCTCCTCCTATCCCACCTTTCCTCATGTGCTCTCTGTCTGCCGTGTGAAGCCGTTGTCAACCATCTCCAGCTTGATGTCCTGAACCTCTAGCTTATGGTCTACGGTACTGAAACACCACTCAGGCTCATCTCTTTGTGACACGCAGTACTCACAGACACAGCGCTCCCACACTCAGTCTCACCCGAGACAACATCACTACCTCCCATGGCCACCGCCACTCTACTTATGTGTATTACAGGAAGGTCTAGAACCTGTAACTGTCCAATGCCTCCAGTCTCTGCTGACCTAGCTTAGCCAGGTACAAGTAGACTTTCTGGAGCCTGGAAGGGAAGGGGAACCACATCCTTAATAAATAAATTCAAAAGCTAGGGAGAAGCTTCTGTGGCTAGAGCTCATACCGCACACGCTGGATGACTTCTAGGTTCTTCTAAGACGTAAAAACTCAAAAGGGCTTGTCTCAGGGATGGGATTTTATCTGCCTGGCTGATAGTCAGGGTCCTATCCTCCTCCCTGCCCCATTTCCATCTCTTTTTATTCCTGGAGCCTGTGCTCATGAATTTTGGGATTACCCTTAGCTCCAGATAATCCATAAGTGTAGCTCCCAGAGGCCCTTTTGAGTTTTTAAGTCTTAGAAGAACTTAGAAGAAGAAGAGTTCAGATCCCCAGATGCACAGAAAGCAGTTGCAGTAGTTTGTATCTGTAATCCTAGCATTTTAAAAAAAGATTTATTTGTTTATTACATGTAAGTACACTGTAGCTGTCTTCAGACACACCAGAAGAGGGCATCCAGTCTCATTACAGATGGTTGTGAGCCACCATGTGGCTGTTGGTATGTGAACTCACATCCTCCAGAAGAGTAGTCAGTGCTCTTAACCGCTGAGCCGTCTCTCCTAGAATCCCTATAGCAAGATGCTGGAGGCTGGAGAACCTCTCGAAGTCAGTGGGCCAGCTAGCCTACATAAACAGCTGTAAAGAAGAGGGACCCTGACTCCAGCAAGGTAGGAGTGGAGAACTAACATCTAGGCTGTCCTCTGATATCTCTCCCCCAACAGGGAAAAAGGGCATTCAGGATATTACTCACTGTGGCTGAGCCTGAGACAAATATGGAAAGTGAGTTGCTGAGGAGTGCAGTCCCTGTTGGGGAGACAGGGAGGGTCACCGATATCATCTGCCGCTCCTGAGATTGACAAGGCAGCCAAGTGGAGCCAGACTGAGCAGAGCCAGGCTGAGCAGCTCCCACAAAAGCTGAGGCGATCAAGTGATCATCTACTGAAATCCATCCACTTCCTCCCCAGAGGAGCCCAGGGGACCCACCGTTCTTTGGGACTGAGCACATGGTGCTACAACAGAGACTTCTGGGGTCTCTCCTGCTGGAGGCAAGCCAGACTGTCTAGCCTAAAGAATATTTAGGGCTGGTGTAACTAGATCTGCATGCTCACATCTTACCAAGAAAGGGTTGGAGAATGTTTGCCCAGACTGCCCACACTTCCTGGTGTGTCCCCTGCATGCACTACATGGGAAATAGATACCACTGTAAACCCGTGGCATGTGAACCAGAGGTTTTTATAATCAGCTTGTGTGGATTTCAGTGGGTTGGCCTACTTTCCTTATTCATGGCAGTAACTAACAATGGAAACCAATTGCCTGCACAGGCTGCCCCCAAAACTGAGAGGAAGAACTTCTGGAGCCAGAGTCCAGCCCTGTCACTTCTTAGGGGTCAATAACTTTAGCTCCCTAAGCTTCTACTTGCCTATCTGAGAAGCAGAGGGGACGCTGTTTTTATTATTATCGTGAGGAGATGTATTTCCAGCTGGTGCTAATCATGAACATGCAAGGCTACCATCATTTGTGGGAGTGTGATAGGCTCTTTCTCCTGCCTCCCAGCCCACACACAAACCTCAGCTCCTCTGGAACTTTACCTTCCCAACCTGGAAAGGTCTCAACTGACTTGCAGTTCTTTTCGAGGTACCAGCCCCTCGCACAGGCAGTGTTTCAGATCGGTTCTGGGGTGTGCTCTTTGAACTGGGGCCCTTAACCTACAGCCACGTTCTGAAAAGGACAGCATCTCCTTCCTTTCTTCTCATCTGGTTGCCATCTCTCAGGATATGTGTCAATTGGGGTCAGCCAATAGTAAAGGAGGGCTTGGTCTTGGGATCTTTGCTCCATTCTTGCTTTGGAAGATAGGTCTCTGAGCTGAGCTGGGCTGCTCTCTGGCTTGGTGAAACTGTGTAGGCTGAGACAGGTCATTCCAGAGGCGATAAGAGAGTCTCTAAAGAAAAAAGGGAAAGCTCTGCTCTCCATGGCGGAGATGTTCCAGGGACCCATTAAGCTCCCTTCCCCTCACAGCTGCTCAGCCCTCATTAGCATGCAGGCAAGGAGGGCCTCTGGGAGCTACACTTATGGATTATCTGGAGCTAAGGGTAATCCCAAAATTCATGAGCACAGGCTCCAGGAATAAAAAGAGATGGAAATGGGGCAGGGAGGAGGATAGGACCCTGACTATCAGCCAGGCAGATAAAATCCCATCCCTGAGACAAGCCCTTTTGAGTTTTTAAGTCTTAGAAGAACTTTAACAAAGTATTGAGAGCAAGAAGTAACTTTGGTTCTGTGGGCTACCTCTGTTGATATTTGTTGCATTAGAAACTAAAGTGGAGAAATGGTACATTTGTTAATTGACTCTAAAAATAACAACAACAAAAAAACCTGTTATATGGTAGCATAAATAGCAGGTTGTAATAAAAAAAAAAAAAACAACAACTATTTCCCACGGAGTAAGAGTCAATGAGAACAGGTACATTGTTTCTTAGTTGCAATCTCTTCAGTGTGTGGCTTAGGGACAGCAGCTGGTATCTGCTTCTGCAATGGTCACTTGAGGGGTTACGGTTTTGTAGCTTCTGGAAAATGCTGGTGTCTTCCTGATAGGGTGGGGGTGAAATTACATCTTAGTACTGAAATGAAAATAAATTTGACCTCCGAGTCTCCGGAAGCATTTCAGTGGCCCCTGAGGGTCTCCAAACCATACTTTTCTTTGTACATGTACCAACCCCAAGGGCCTTGTGTATGCTCTACCTCATTTTTATTTTTAGAGTTTAAAATTTTTCATTTAATGTGGTAGGGGGGCGCGGAGCAGACCGACTTGAGAATAGCTAAGTGACTCATCCCTGAGTTCAGGCCTCAGGGTCCTCCTTCCTTTGCCTGGCAAGGTTGCAAGTTCTTCTTGTCCCTCCTTTACACAGATGATGATGGAGGAAGGGTGTTGTAAAACATGAGGGGAGAGGAGAAAGGGGCAGTCTGCTGTGGGGCCAAAGGGCATACGTTCTGGCAAATACTGGAAATTTTGACCTTGGAGTCCTCTTCCCATAATGTTTCTATTGACTGGGCTCCAGACATTTAATCCTTGACTGGCTCCTGACAGTTGGGCTGCAGGGGCCTCTTCCTACCTTTGGGTCTCAGTTTAGTCACATATAAACTGAGGGAGGCTGTATACCACAGAACCAGCTCTATAAACAGCCTCAACAGAGTCAGCTCTTAAAGGGTATTCACTGCCAGCTTTGTCCTGGGACTAGGAAGCTCACTCAGTTTCCCAGATGTCACACTCAGCCTGGGCCGCAGAACTAGATGGCAGCAAAGGTTTCTTTCTGCTCACTGTCCAAGGATGTGGGTTGAAGGGCACAAACAACCCTGAATTGTATTACTGGAAGATTCCAGAAGAACTTCTGCAGAAGCAGAGTCTGATCAGTTCTGATTGAATTTGGAAACTTGGATTTCTACGACTTAGCGCTCATTCTTTGGTCCTTTTAAATCTCATCTCGGATTTTTTTTTTTTTTGAGGCAAGATAGTAATAGACCAATCTGACATGGGTGGCTTTGAAAGAGAAAGGGAGAGATAGGTAGAAGGATAAAGAGGAGGAAATGTGAACAGGACAGCTGGACAAGAGCAATCTTGAAATTTGTACATTGGGAAATTTTTTATGCACAGTCTGCTGAATGCCAGGGGAGGCTCTTTAAAAGTCTTTGGTTGTCAGGCACATCTTCACTGAAGAGTTTGTTGTGTGTTCTACTGCGCAGGCGATGTTCTCTATGAATGATCTGTTGCATTATCCGCTGTGTTCTAGAACAAGGAAGGACCTCAGAGATGTTCCAGCTCAAAACACTCTCTCAAGATGAAGCCAGAAGCGGTCAAATTTCTCAAAGGTGAGGAAGAAGCCAATACCGTGCAGAGTCCCCTGGGGCGCCTGTGTACTTCACCCCTGGTGTTGCTTCCCTTCTCCAGGCTCCATCCCTGCATTCCAAGAGTCAGGCAAAAAGCCCCAGGTGAAGAGAAGAGCCTGTATGGGTCCTTCGCATCTCCTGCTACAAAGTATAAGAGCATTAGCAAAGGTAGCACCCGTGGAACACAAAAGAGGAAAAGAATACATGTAAGAACAATCAGATCAGGCAAGCCGCCTGAGAGATGCTTAATGAGGTGGAAGCAAAGCAGGATGGGTGGAGAGCCTTCAAGGCTGGAAAGAAGCCCACTGGAAAGCCATTGCCTACCAACCGGCCAGCTTCTGGTTGGAGTGGAGGTTCAAGTCAGCGGCCAGTGCTGGGAAGCCGAGGAGCACTAGCCTCCCACAGGCAGGAGAGAGATGCTGAGTTTGGTGGGTCTATTGTTGTTTGGTTGATTGGTTTGGTTGGGGGTTGTTTTTTATTTTTGTGGCTCTAGATAAAAAAGAAAAGCATAAATCGAGAATCAGATTAATAAGAGGGGTCATTGCTTTTCTATCTTATTCTGGTTTTGGTTGCTTGGTTTGGTTTGGTTTTTCTGGGGCTGTTATCTCTGTGGTTTGCTGGGTGATTTAACAGTTTTCCAGCCCCAAACTTACTGACGAGGAGGCTTCAAACGTCCAAAGGCCCCGCCTTTGAAAGCCAGGTGGGGATGGAGGAGGAGCCTCAGGCTGTCTGTAAATCCCCGGTTCTCTAGGGAAGCCTGGGGGCTTACTGTGGTAGTAATAGTTCTAAATGCTCCCTGTTGTAAGCTCACTGGGCTCAACTTACCCCAAAGGATAGTGGGACTTGGGTCAGAGGAGTCAGAGGAGGAGACAGGGTAGAGTTGAGTGTGTGATCTAGTCTAGGTAGAAGCAGTGGTTTGAGTCTTGGTCTATAATAGGAGCCTAGACCAGAACCAGGCCAGGCCATGCCACTGCCCTGGAGCCACATTGCTAGGAGACTATACCGGAACCAAATGATTCCTTTTGAAAAGGAGTTTTAGGCCCAAATGGAACCGTGACTGCTAGAAATGGAGCCAATTACCCATCAGCACCACCTTTGCTGCCCCTGAAGAATCCTTCGGTGACAGTTATTTGTTACTTAGGAGCAGAGGTGAAGCCAAACTTTGCCAGGGGATGGAAAACAGGCTTCTCTTACACTGCCACAGAGGTGTGGAGCGGTTCAGGTTAGGTGAAGTTGGTAGCGATAATACAATGAAGACCTCAAATAGCTGTGTCTCCTTTGTCCCAACAAGCACATGTTATAATAAAGTAGCACTTGGAAGTGAGTGTACAACAGCATTTGAACTCTGGGAAAGCCCTGGTTTTCTTTGGGCTGCTTTTTGCTTCTGAGGGATGAATGTCCTTGGGGACATGTAGGAATGTAGCTGTGAGTGGCCCACAGATAGCTCTTCTGCAAGTCGGGTGAGTCCCAGTGGGGCCGATTCTCATCATTGAGTGCAGCACAAGGCTGGCTGACTCATCTTTCTGAGAGGTGACCGGGAAACACAATACAGAAGACACACAGCTCTTCCAGAGGGTCTGGTTCAATTCTAGAAGCCCTTGGGGAGCAGTCAGGGTCTCAGAGCCTATCTTAATGTTTTTCCAAAGGAGGGGAAGTGTTCACCAAGGCAGGAGCCTCTAAGACCATCTATATCCTGGCCTTTGGGGTGGTGCACAAACAGTAGAACTGCCTACATGGCTCTGACGTCAGCAGAGAATAATTTCAAGCAGGAGCTAGCAGGCATTAAACCAACTTCTTGCAAACAAAAAGAAAAATGTTTCACTCTCAGAAGGTCTCTTGGCGCTTTCCTTCCCCCATCAAGCAGCAGCCAAGGCAGAAGTCCCTAACATGTGCCACTTCTTCACTTGGAAGGAAGGGGGGAACAGAAGCCGTGGGGAAAGAAACAGAGTTCCCTTCCCGTTGTTGTCCGTGGAGAGCCCTGGAGCAGGGGTGTCCTAGAACAAAGCCTCCTGCCTTTCTGAGACTCTGAAGTGCATTGAATAGCCAGCAGCCCAAAGTTCTGCAGTCAATTGTTTTTCTTTTAAAAAGTTTGTTTACTTTTATGTGTATTGGTGTCTTGCCTGCATGTCTGAGTTACAGGCAGTTGTGAGCCACCAACTCTAGTTGTGAATTACTGGGAGTTGAGCCTGGGTCCTCTGGGAGAGCAGCCTGTGCTCTTAACTGCTGAGTCATCTCTCCAGCCCATCAATTGTCTCTTTGGGTGAGCCTTTCACAGCTGAGCCATTTCTCCAGCCCAGTCTCTGGTCTCTTTTCGAAGTCCATCATTAAGAGGCTCTGGGCTAATACCCACTCCTCTCATAGCAGGCAGCTCTTTGAACAGTTAACTCCAAATGCATGGCTGGAGAACACGGCTGGCGGCTGCTATTCTTTCTCCCCAAATTTATGTCTATTTTGTGCCCAACACTGGTGGCTGTAGGCCAGGAAAGGTCAGCCTAAAGCATGTGCACTAAAGAAGAGAGTCATGAAAGCCGTAAGCAGACCTTCCATGTCTGGTTAATACGTCACCTAAGCTACCTCCCCCACCCACCCCCCGCCGCAGGAAGTGGTCAAGGAAATGAGCCCCATGGTCATGAGTCTTGCGTGTGTCGTGGCCAATACGCTCTGTGTTAGGTCCCAAAGAGACTCAGGACAAATGGCTAACTGGAGTGCCTATTAATATATCAAAGCAGTTGCTGGCCAGGCTCTCTCAGTATCACAAGTACCTGTTATGGAGCCCCGGCTCCTCTCTGCACGCCTCACCCCATCCTCTCTCCTAACCCTCTCTAGCCTCTGAACATCCCTTCCCTTTGTGCAGCTTCTCTTTCCTCTGGAATCCAGCCATTTCCGCCATTCGCTCTCCTGGTCTCTTGCTTTCTTTGCCTTCTTGGTCTTCTTTGTCTCCTTCTCTCTTCTCTTCCTTTCTTACCTCTATTTGGCCATGTTCAGTCTGGATCCTTCTAGATGCCTCTGGCTGTTCTCTCCCTCATCTGTCCTCGACCACACCCAGGAGCAGTTATGTCCTCATTTTCATTCTCCTGGAGTGTGTTTTCCTCCTATAGAGAGAGAGCCCAGACAGCTGCCTGACACTCACCTGGGGACAGCCGGGATGAGGTCTGTCCTCCCTTAGACAGAGGCAGAGGCATGGGGAAAAATATAAGCACTTCCTCTCCTCCAGCCATTCCTCCCTCGTGGAGGAAAAGAGCGGGACTGGGCTTGTAGCATAGCCTCTCTCCTCCAGCCCGACCTTGACCTCCATCTTGAAGACCCACCTGCTCAGGTGGCCATGGCTGAGTCCCTTTAGAATTTTCCCTCCTGCCTGCCAAACAAGCCCGGTCCATCTCTCCATCTGCATAGATGGATGCTTCTGTGTTACACAAGTGCTGAAGTCACTCCCCACTTCCTGCCCTCAGCCCACTTGAAGCCTCTCTGGAGGACAGTTGTCCTTGATTGACCATCCATCACTCTTCCTGGAATGCTGCCAAGAGACAATGCCGAGCTCAGGCAGAAGAGGAGGAATTGGTCAGAGGGTTAAAATGTCCCTAGAAGACAGTTCTAAAGCCAAGGTCAAGTATCTTAAGCGACTTTGCCATTCCTTCTGTAGACAAGGAAACAACATGAAAGACTGAATCAGGATCCCTAAAATACAGCCAGAGGGTTTCTCTTACTTTAGAGTATGGTCTTGGTTGCAGAATGTCTATAAATAACATATTTGGGAGTATAGATCTCTTTCAGTGAACTGAGTTTTGCCCACCACCCTTCTGGAGAAGGCTTTGAGGACTGAGAAATGACCTCCCTTCTTTTCCTCACCTCTCAGACTGTGGCTGATGGGACCAGGGCCCTTGAGTGCAGACAGGTTTATGAAAACAGAGCCAACTAGGCCCTTCCTTCCTTGTACAGATAAGCATTTGTTAGTGAGTATAGGAGACAGAGGCCTTGGGGGATGGAAGGAAGAACAAATGCCAGGTAAACTCCAAGCCCAGTGCCAGGCAAAACCGCAGGGGAGAGGCTGGCCAAGGGGAGGCAAAGGAAGAAAACCTGCCAGATGGTTGATTGAGAAGACTGAGAGAACCAGGAGGAGGGGAGGAAGACAGGAGAGGAGGGAAAGGAATCTGGAG
Source organism: Montemys delectorum (assembly GCA_019843815.1). NCBI lineage: Eukaryota > Metazoa > Chordata > Mammalia > Rodentia > Muridae > Montemys > Montemys delectorum. Next base: position 16,597 of record JADRCD010210801.1, read on the forward strand.
GGGAGAAGAATGAGGTGGAGGGGAGAAGAAAGAGGCAGAAACGCTTCCCAACTCCCCTTTGTGCTCCTGAGTGCCAGCCTGGCTTCCCAAGAGAGTCTTCATCTCCATTTCTGTGGCCAGCCTCCACATCTCTTTGATGGGGCGTTTGTCTCCTAACCACTGAATTCTGTATCAGATGTGGAGTCGTCCTTGTGCAAGATGGGCAGTTTGAAAGGGTTGGGGTCTGCCATTGGAATGAGCTGCACAGTGTGAGACAGGCATGGAGGGACAGAGCAGGTGAGGGGCGAAGACTCAGAAGTGTGTTTACACTGTGGGAGCCTGGGAGGAGGAGTGATTGTCTGAAAAGGGTTGGCAGGGAGCTGAGGGTCAGAGGAGCAGAAAGGACAGTAAGGGAGAGCAGAGCTGGCCCTGTCAAAGCAGGTTTCTAGGGACTTCCAGATCCCATCACCAGAACCTGGGGCCAAGATCTGAGGACTTAGGATGGGGGTGGGGAATCTGAGAACTTAAGCTGGGTTGGGGGAGATCTGAGGACTTAGGGTAGGCGGTAGGGAGGACTTTCCTTAGGTGTTTGTGCAGAAAAAGGACATACATCATCATCATCATCATCATCATCATCAGCAGCAGCAGCAGCAGCAGCAGCAACAGCAACAGCAACAGCAAGAAAGCATCACCGTGTCTTCAAGGCACCCACACCCCCTGATCCTTTATATACAAGAGGAGCTATTGTCAAGGGGCTTCCTGTGTGTTGGGCTACTTCAACTCCCAAGTACCTAGCAACTCTCACCCCACGAATGGCTTCCCTTTTGCAATCAGTTCTATTATTTAGAGATTTCATTCTACAGAGATGTTTCGAACATTTAACCAGCAAACTCTGAATCACTACTTCTAGAAAAATATACTAATTATATTTTACTTTTTTGTAACAAAACGCCAGACACTTCGGGTAGGAATGATTTCTTTTAACTCATGGCTTCAAAGGGACTTCAGTTTGTCACTGCAGAAAATGCATGGTAACAGGAAGCAGAGGAATGACCAGAAACATGGCTAGACTCTAACACTCAAAGGCCGGTTCCCAGTGGCACCTCAACAACCAGACCCCACTTCATAATAGTTCTATAACGTCCCAGGACAGTGCTCCCAACTCCCATCGCGCCCGTACACACAGGGGACAGTGGGGCGTTGTCATCTAAACTGTACCTTAGAGCACACCTCTGTCATTATCAAGCCATAGCCCTGCTGCTTGCGTGCTTACTGCCTTACTGAACACACTTTGTTGGCTCTTCAACATTGAATATACCCGCCTTTAACTATGCACACAGTTTTCCGTCCTGGCCTATGTTTCTGGGTCTTGCTGTTATTTCTTCTTCTCTGAGTGTCTGCTTCCACTCTCCCTCGGCCTTTAACTGCCTTGATTCCCAGGGACTGTCTTCATATTGTTTGAGCTTGGCTCCAGTGTTGCCTGCTCTAAGAAACTTCTGCTGGAAACCCAGGGAGATCTCAACTCTCTCACAAACTCTTTCTTCACCAGTGCTAGAGTCTTCGTGCATACTCTGCCTCCCAAAACAATGAGAGTCTTTGGAGAGGCTCATCAGTATTAATTCTTGTACCCATAGTGTGGTAGTTTGAATAAGAATGTCTCCTGCAAGTTCATATGTTTGGATACTTGGACCCAAGTTGATGGAACTGTTTGGGAAAGATTAGATGGTGTGGCTCAATTGGAGGAGGTGTGGCCCAGTTGTGGGAGGTGTGGCCAAGTTGGAGGAGGTGTGGCTTAGTTGCAGGAGGTGTGGCTTAGTTGCAAGAGGTGTGGCCTAGTTGCAGGAGATATGTCAGGGCAGGCTTTGGGGTTTCAGAAGATGGGGACATTTTTAGTTAGCTATACCTCTGGCTTGTAGTTTGAGCTGAGAGCTCTCTGCTGTTCCTGCCACCATGCTATTGCTCTGTCAGCATGGACTCTAACCCTCTGGGACCATAAGTAATCAATTCTTTTATAATTTGCCTTGATCATGTTGTTTTATCACAGTAATAGAAACGTAGAAATAGTGTCAGCATAGTATCTGATGTCCAGTATAATAAAATTATAAATATTCGATGCAGGAACCGCAGATGAAAAAAGCTCACTCGGTTACTGCAATCACCACGGGGTTGAATAGCCACTAGGGACTTTTATCTGATTCTCAGTAAGTCTGCCGTCATGGCTCAGACTTGGTGTTGTCAGAGGCTAGGCTCGCAGGAGAGGAAACGCTTAAAAGGATGGCACACACTCTTACAGACATAATGGGAATAGTGCCTACCCTAAAGGGGCATCTATGTCTACTCACAATATGGACAGCCAAGGTCAGGACTTCGGATGGTCAAGCCAAGCTGAAGACAGAGGGTGCCCATGTGCATAGAAGTGCAGAGGAGTAATGTGCTCATCTCCGCCAGTCTCAGCCCTTGACAGACCACGGTTCCCATCAGCAGTGAGAAGTTCTGGAGGGCTTCTTGCCTTGTGGATGGCACTTGCCAGCTGGATATTCCGAAGCCCTGGATACCTTCTCTGCCCCTAGGCTTCCCCATTCCTGCTACCCAGGACAGTCTGTTGGCTTACCCATCTGGATGGAAGCTCATTGGCCCAGGGCCTAGTGAGGCCTGAGAGCTGATTCCTGGCAGCAGGAAGCCAAGGGTTGCTCCAGTTCCTACATAAAATGATCTGTGCACTTCTGAAGTCCCCTTGGTCTTTGAGGCCCCAGACTCTTCTCCTAGGTGGGACAAATGTAGTCCTTTCTCTGTGGCCCTGGAAGCTGGCTCTGCTGACCAGCCTCACTTTCACCTTCTTACTAGAACTTTCAAGTGGCCTCTGAGAACTCTCTGGAAGTCCTCACAATCTTCTAGCTGTTTCTCCTTCCGCCAATTCCAGACCAGCATGCTCTTTTGCCCTTCATCTCCCTTTCACCAGCCCCCACATCCCCCACTCTCACTTTTTTCTTCTTCAAATCAATTCTCTGGAATTCTCTTCCAGAAAATGTCTTTCCTGTGTTGTCAGTATTTTCTTTCTCTGCTGAATCTTACCAGCAACAAAAAATCTGCAGCGAAATTTCCCATTTCTAACTATTAGTGCTAGACCTCATTTCCCATTTCCCCCAGGTAACAACCACCCAGACCCATGGCCAGCGAAGGTCCTCTCTTCTCACCCAGGTCTCTCTGCAGCTAACACAAGTACCATCCCGAGTCTGCACCTGCTGGGCATTCACTAGGACTCACTGAAACCACAGTTCCTTGTGTGAGAGCACTCGCTTGTGTGAGTGCCCAGTGCATAGAGGTCAATTGGTTGTGTGCAGGTCACACTTTGACAGCAAGTGCCTTGCTCCCCTTATGTGAACAAGTCCAGTTTCTACAGCATGGGATCAGAGTAGGAATTCAATGCATGCTTGGTGAGCAAACAAACAAGTAAACATGAGACATGTTTAGCTCTTTTTTGAACTCCCAGAGCAATTCTCTCTCTCTCTCTCTCTCTCTCTCTCTCTCTCTCTCTCTCTCTCTCTCT
>JADRCD010210802.1:0-13504 GCA_019843815.1 Montemys delectorum
CTGAGTGTATGTGTGTGTATGGTTTGCAACCCAGAGCAGACCTTTCAATGTAATCCCCAGGAGTTCCTCCTGTGTTCACACGTCTAGAATTGATTCTTGTAAAGAAGAGAAAGGGGATAAGGAAAATGTTCTGACTCAGGCAGCTAGCTGGCCACTTAGATTTTAGGCATCTTTCTAAATCTCAATAGAATCCTGAAGTCACAGAGCTGCACCGAGAAGTCAGAGTGACAGCCAAACCTCATCATGTGGTTTGGGATCTGCTGAAGGTAGGAAACTTTGACTGGATCCAGACAAAGCTAACAGGGCATCTCATCACTGCCCTTCAGCATCAGCCACCCTAGCCAGGCAAAGAGTACAGTCCAGTCTCTATAGTATGCTGGGATGAGAGCACCCCAGCCAACAGGCACTTACTTGCTCTCTCACAGAAATTAATGCTCTTCCTGAGACTTCTGAGAGGGCAATTACAGCTTGGGAGGAGTCCAGTTGTGTGAAGGTAGCAGTTCTGGGGGTCAAGGCAGGAGGGAGGAAACCACATATAGTTGTCTTCACAGGCACACTCCAGGAACCCTTTTCTGCTTCTGCAGTCTACAGATAGAAAAAGAAATAGAACACCATGTCTCAGGGTCTGCTTTCTAAAGCAACATCTGTTCCATCCTTGGCTCTGACTGGAATCTGAACCAAGGACTCCTCAGCAGAAGCTGGAAGGGTGGCAATGCGCTGAAGATTCAGAAATGTCCAACTCTGTAGACCACAAGGTTGGTGTGGAAAATAGTAGCAAAGATAAAACCCAAATGGCTGATCTTAGCATCCAGAACAAGACTACGGACCCGACAAGTATCCACTGTGGGGCAAGAGAAAGGCAGGTGAGCATAGTCACAACCTAGCGCTATTGAAGAGTCTAAAGGGTAGGTGACCACTGTGTCATTTGAGCCCCTATCTATGCATCTAATCAGCACTCCACGTGCTAGGGCTGAAAGCAACATGGCTCAGTGTTTAAGAGCACGTGCTGCTCTGTTGAAGACCTGGGATGGGTTCTCAGCACTAACACGGTAGCTCACTGATATCTGGAACTCCAGTTCCAGAGGATCTGAAGCCTTCTTCTGGCCCTCTCAGGTACCAAACACGCATGTAGTCCACACATATACATCTAGGCAAAACACTCATGCACATACAAATTTGTAATGTTTTAAAATTTTAGAAAGGTAGAATGATTTAGAGGTCGGGTACATGGTGAAAATGTCTACCTGTCAATGTTGTGGATTCATTATTCTGTATTGGATCTAACATGTCCATCAAAACTCCTTCCCTCTTAACAGAAGGTGAAGCGGGATGGTCTAGGATACGTTTGAGAAAGGTACATAGAAATGTGTAGTAAGTGCTGGCCAAAACTTACCATGCTTCAGGAGCCCCTGAAGCACTTCACCCCGGAGTGTATGAGCCAACAAGTCTGAAATGGACTAAGAGTTTGCATTTCTATTCAGTTCCCTGCTCCTGCTGCTGTCTGGGATCTGAACACTCAGACTCAGTTTTAGCCAAGTCATTGAACCTCACTGGAAGCTACTTTTGTGGTTTGTGTTACCAATGAGTTCTTGCTATCTTCAAGAAACACAGTAGGATTTCATATCCTGGCCTCATGAGGCTGGAGCGAGTCATAGAATAAATGATGACCAATAAAATAGAAGTAGAATTAATGTCTAGCCCTTCCCAGCCAAAGAATGTTATTGACTGGATAAGGGTCCCCAGGATTTCATTTGTTTGGTGCTCAGAATGGATACATTTGAAGTAAGTTCTCCCACATCAGCTGGTACCTGAGGGACACCCACAGACACAGTCCCCTTGCTAGCATGCAGTGGATATGTCACATGAAGAAGAAACGTTAGTTCTTGATGCCACAGAGCTTGTGGGAGAATCATTTTTCACAGAGCAACCGTTCATTGTGGCCCACCCTCCTCCCTGTTTACACTCCCAGTCACTGGACAGCTAATTTACATGTGGTGGCCTTCACTCTGATGATCTTGCTGGGGCCATGTAAACTCGGTGATCCTGATTTCAAGAGCTTCAGAAATCTCTTCAGTTCTCTCTTCTCCGCTGGATCTTTGTACGTCATCTGAAGTAGCACCTCATACTCCCGGACTGGAGGTAGAGAGAAGTTATTAGAAGGTACCTGTCTGTAGGGAAGGTCACTTAGCAGCCATCCTGTCCTGCTTAGAGCTGCTGGGATGTCCCTGACACTCGTCACTACATTCTGTACATGCAGACATTGATGTAACATGCAGATGTGCCTTACACATGCCTCATACAGATCTCTCCTCCCAATTCTGCTAGGCCAGTCATTCCCATGCTCTCTGGACTACCTCAGAGTCAAGAGGAAACAGGCTTGAATGTCCTTCCCACTCTTACTCCCTACTCCAGCTTTGGTTTCCTTGAAGTATCTACAATATACAAAAACCCCAACTACACCCTTTTAAAAGATGTTCCAGTCATTAGTGGGAGTTTTAGGATTTGCTTAAATACAAAAGCAAAACACAATTAGACCACAGCTTGAGTCTGTGTACACTTACCTCCAGGCTACTTATTTCTATAAATAAATCACTCTCCTTTCTTTCCCCTCAAAGACAAGCCTTCTGTACTCGGGGCTCTGGAATCCTCGGCTTCCACATGCCAGGCCCAATCTTACCTTGAGCTTTTGCACATGCGCTAGCTCTACATCCAGACTGACTGGGTTCCAATCTTGTCTACAGCTCCCACGGGCCTTGGGAGTTCCTCCCAAAAGATGGGGAACAGGGTAACATGACCATGGTCACTTTCTCAGGAGTTAATGGTATGGAAGCCAGAAAGACCAGGTCCAGTTCGGTCTTACAGCCCCTGCTCTAGGCCCTCGCTTCACTCTCTTTAAAATAAAGATGGCCATAAGCAGGCAAAGGTGTGTGTGAGGCTTGAATGCTTATAAAAGGACTAACCACAGTCTGGCATAGTGACAGGCCTCTATCAAATACCTGCTGTACTTTTATTGTCATTGGTACTGTTGGGGAGATCTTGTTTGTCACACTCTGTGTTGAGATTTTTGTTTTAGTTCCTTGAAGAACTCTAGTCTTGCATGGGGATATGTTTTATATTATGGCTAGCACATGGCCATATGCTAATGAATCTATGTGCATTGCATGTCAGAAAGGCCTTTGAGGATTGGATCCTAGAACCTAGCTGTCATCTATGTGGACCAATGATTTCATAAGGAATTACATTCAGTGCTGCCAACCTGCATGCTTAAATCCACACCAGGACCCATCCCCAAGTTAAGAACTCTGCCCATTAATTACATTCATAGGAGGGAAACACACACACACACACACACACACACACACACACACACACACACACACGAGAACAGACTGCTGTTGGGTATGGTGCAAGATGCTCATCTTCAATGTCAGCTTGCCTGGATTTCTAGTAATCTAGGAGACACACCTTGATGTGTATTTGAAAGAGTTTCCAGAAAAGTTTAACTAAGAAGAGAAAACCCATCCTGAATGGAGATGGTGCCATTCCATGAGCTGAATTAAAGGAAAAAAGGGAAGCGAGCTGATTGTGAGCCTTCATCCCTAAGCTTCCCGGGTGTGGACAGAGTGTGACCGATACCTCAAGCTCCAGCCACCCTCCCTTCCTGGCATGATGGGCTGTCTGGCCTCTTAAATCGTGAACCTAAACAAGCCAGTCCCCCCTTGTAGGGCTTGGGTAAGGCATTTGGCCAGAGCAATAAATATACCAACTAATACACTGCGCATTTAGTCCTCAGAACTGTCTTGCTCTTAAGAATTACTATTCTTCTCACTTTATGGATTTGGAAATTTTCACAGCATCCCTAAGATCACCAGGCTGTTGCTGAGGTGAGAACTCTGTTTTCTTGATCTCCGTGTCCAGCGCCTCTAGCAGAGTCTTACCTGGATGCCTTTTCTCAACCACACTGACATCTCCTTTTTTTCTGCGGCCATCATTTTTCTGCTTTAAGAAAAAAAAGGAAAGAAAAGAAAGAAAGAAGATAACTATGGTGAGGCTTTGAGATCTGCAAACCATAGACCGGTTGAGTTTCCCAAATGACCTGAAACTGCTGACCTAATATCCAAGCCCAGGATGGTGGGAGATGGAGTAAGTGAAGGTGCCTGCAGAAAAAGCTTCGAAGGAGATGGGAACAGCAGATGTGCAGCCCAGTGCTGTGACTACGAAGCTGTGATGATGGAGGGAGGCATTGGAGAGCATGAGGGCATGGGGTTGGTGAGGAAAGGGGGCAGAGGGCTCCTGAGAATGGAGAGGAGCAAGAGATGGAGTCCATAGGGGCATGTCATGTAGCTCTATGAGATCACGGAAAGAAGATTTTTAAGGAGGGAAGTGAGGGATGTGTTGTTGGGAGGGGGGTGTTGCAAGTACACGGGTGTATTAGTGAGCGCACCCATGTGTAAGTGAGAACATCAGAGGAAGCTCTTGAGCATTTTCCTCTCTCACTCTTTTGTGTATTCCTTGGAGACAGAGTTTCTCATGGCAGTGGAACTGGTTGCTGTTTTGGCTCAAATGCCTGGCTCTATGGCTGCCCGGTTCCACGCCCACCTCAGGACTGGAAATACAGCCATCCATGGGCAGCTTTTTAAAGCCCATGCTGGGGAGTTCAGCTTAGGTCTTCATGCTGGCAGAACAAGAGCTCTTCTCCACTGAGTCACCTGGCTTTTAGAGTTTACCCCAGTGAGCTACGCTGAATTTGAACAGGGGGAACGAAAGAAAGATCCACTTTAATTTTCCAGAAGCCTTAATCGTGAAGCCATATTCCGAGTGGCCAAGCACGGAAGCAAAATGAAAGCACTTCTGGGGTTATGGAAGCAATACAGGAATGAGATAAGAGAGCTGTAGACAAGGCTGAAGCAGTAGGCGAAGTCACACATGCCTGACTTCCGGGTATATTTTAAAGATCCATTTTTAAAATGATCTAAATGTGCGATGTGACAAAGACTCAAGCATGACACCATTTGTACTCAAGTGGGAAGAGAGTGTTGTCATGGGAAAGGAGGAGTAGGTTTGGTAGGAACAATTCAGGGGTTCAGTTTGGGATCCATAAAGTTGAGGAATACAAGAACGGTGGGCCCATGGGTGAGGAGTTGGGTGGAAAGCATCCAGATGACAATACACATTAGGGAGTCATCTGTGAGTCGAAAACATTCAAGCTACGATCCCCAATGAAAGCATCAAGACAATGAGTAGGCCGTGGCTGGGGTATGGCTCAGTGGTTAAAGCACTTGCTATGTAAGAGGAAGAACTGACTAGAGTTTGGATTCCCAGAATCTATGCGAATGTGGAGTAGGCAAGGTGGCCTGCTCAAATTCCAGCTTTGGGAGGTGGAGACAGAGTTCCCAAAGCAAGCTGGCCAGTGAGAGTCATCACATCACTGACCTCCGGGCCTAAGAGATCCAGCCTCAGTAAATAAAGTGGAAAAACCACTGGAGAAGATTCCTGATATCAAGGCCTCTGTGTGTATACGCAGTCTTATACATCTGTGCTCACACATGTGCGAACATGTATACTCACAAATGTACAACAAATATATACACAAATGGAAACAAAGCTAAGATAGATGAGTATACTGCTGCTTAAGGGACAAAGGCAGAAAGATTGCTTCAAGTTTGAGGCTAACTTGGTCTACACAAAGAGTCCCATGCCAGCCAGAACTATATGGCAAAACCATCTCTCTCTGTCTCTCTCTCTCTGTCTGTCTCTCTCTCTCTCTCTCTCTCTCTCTGTGTATCTCTCTCTGTCTCTCTGTCTCTGTCTCTGTCTCTCTCTCTCTCTCTCTCTCTCTCTCTCTCACACACACACACACACACACACACACACACACACACACACACCATAAAACAAGGGTAAGATGGTGCCACATATCTGTAATCAAAAATCTTCAGGAAGATGAGCAGTTCAAAGCCACCCTCAGCTAAACTATGAGTTTGGGATCAGCCTGGATTGCATGAGACTCTGTACTAAGCAACAATGCCAGAAGAAAAGAGGAAGTGGAAATGATAGAGAAGGCCCATGGGTGTTAGTGTCCATCCATCTGATTTTTCTGTGCCCAAGAGGTCATAGCATAGAGCATGTTGAACTAGACAAATTCTCCAAGATAGTTAAATATTCATGGGAGGGCCTCACTTGCAATCAAAGAGATAATATAACTTATTGAAGACCTCACAGTCAGTGCTGTTAATCCTGAGACAAGACCTCTAGATCTCTGATGCCAATCCACCGACCTCTGCATCTCAGTTGCCTGGAGAGTTATAGATTCTGAAGGTACTGGGAATGTGGAAAGGAGAGAAATAAGACATACACCAGCTCACCTGCAGGAAGCCCCCGGTGAGCGTGAAGAGAGGAATGAGCCACAGAAGTCCAACTCTCATATCCAGTAGCTCCTTCTCTCCTCTCTGGACTGAACGCCTGTGTCTAGTCACCCAGGAAGCCGTGTGCTAGAACAAACATTGTAAACTAAGACTGTAACTAGGAACAATCACCACCAGCCCCTTTTTACTGAGGTTTTCTTTGTCACATTAAAACAACCAAGAGCTCTATAAGTGCAAATATCAAAGATGGATTTGGAGTGAATAAACTTAAAGATAACAATAAGCCAATCTAGAAAGCTCCCTTCTTGTTACTTGATGGAGTTAGTAATGAATTGTTCTCAAGTTTCTATTTATCTTCTGTAATTGGCCCAGAACTCAGCATATCAGCATTGTGTTGATTTGAATTAGAAATGTCCCTTATAGGCTCTGGTATTTGAGTGCTTGGTCCCCAGTTGGTGGTGCTTTTTGGGAGGTTGTGGGGCCCTGAGGAGATAGACTCTTGCTGGAGAAAGCAATCATGGAGGGCAGGTTTTGGGTGTTTACAGCTTCACCTCACTTCCAGTTCCATTTCTCTGCTTTGTGTCTCTGGTTGATAATATGAGCTCTCAGCTTCCTGCTCCTGCTGCCTGCTGTCATGGCTCCCTGACCATTACAGAGCTTCTCTCTGGGCATAGCCTAAAATATACTGACTATTCTTTCAGTTTCCTTTGATTGTCAAGCTTTGTCACAGCGACAGAAATGTAACTAATACAGACTTGGTCAAAAAAATTATTTTTTACATCTGTTATTTGGTGTCAAAGAATAATAATGCCAACTTAAAGTCATTTTGTCTGAGCTACTGGGTCCATGAGGCCTCTCCATTTTTAAATTTTAATTAAAATTATATTTAAAATTCAATTTCTGCATCTGCATCTGGAGCTGACCCTGTGCCACATCTGTACCCAAATCCCTTCAGAGAGAGCTGGTCTCCCAGAAGTGCTGTCACACAGGTAAGACTCCCACTTCTGCCCAAATAACTGGCCCAAAAGGAACTGTCCCAGAGCCCTCAGGACACAGGAACCAAGGAGTAACCTGGGATAAGACCCTTCCAGTTTACATCTGCATCCTGGAGCTGACCCTGTGCCACAGCTCTTCATACCCAAATTCCACCCAGAGAACGCTCTTCTTCCAGGAGTGCTGACACATAGACTTACAGGAGAGACAAGCCACAGTCAGAGACAGCAAGACCAGCTAAGACCACAGATAACCAGATGGCAAGAGGCAAGAGAAAGACTATAACCAACAGAAACCAAGGCTACTTGGCATCATCAGAACACAGTTCTCCCACCACAGCAAGCCCTGAATACATCAACACACAAGAAAAGCAAGACTCTGATTTAAAGTCACATCTCATGGTGATGATAGAGGACTTTAAGAAGGACATAAATAATTCCCTTAAAGAAATACAGGAGAACACAGGTAAACAGCTAGAAGCCCTTAAAGAAGAACACAAAAAAAAACCCTTAAAAAATTACAAGAAAACACAATCAAACTGGTGAAGGAATCGAACAAAACCATCCAGGATCTAAAAAATGGAAACAGAAACAATAAAGAAATCACAAAGGGAGACAACCCTGAAGATAAAAAAAAGAAAAGAAAAGAAAAGAAAAAACCTAGGAAAGAGATTGGGAATCATATATGCAAACATCAGCAACAGAATACAAGAGATAAAAAAGAGAATCTCAGGTGCAGAAGATACCACAGAAAACATTTACACAACAGTCAAATAAAATGCAAAATGCAAAAAGCTCCTAACCCAAAACATCCAGGAAATCCAGGACACAATGAGAAGATCAAACCTAAGGATAATAGGTATGGAAAAGAATGAAGATTCCCAAATTTAAAGGTCAGTAAATATCTTCAACAAAATTGTAGACGAAAACTTCCCTAACCTAAAGAAAGAGATGCCCATAAACATACAAGAAGCCTACAGAACTCCAAATAGATTGGACCAGAAAAGAAATTCCTTCCATCACATAATAGTCAAAACATCAAATGCACATAACAAAGAAAGAATATTAAAAGCAGTAAGGGAAAAAGATCAAGTAACATATAAAGGCAGACCTATCAGAATTACACCAGACTTCTCACCAGTGACTGTGAAAGCTAGAAGATCCTGGGCAGATGTCATACAGACTCTAAGAGAACACAAATGCCAGCCCAGGCTACTATACCCAGCAAACCTCTCAGTTACTATAGATGGAGAAACCAAGATATTCCTTGACAAAACCAAATTTATATAATATCTCTCCACAAATCCAGCTCTACAAAGAAAAATAGATGGAAAAATCCAACACAAGGAAGGAAACTACACCCTAGAAAAAACAAGAAAGTAATCTTTCAACAAACCCAAAAGAAGATAGCCATGTAAACACAGTTCCATCTCTAACAACAAAAATAACAGGAAACAACAATCACTTTTCCTTAATATCTCTTAACATCAATGGACTCAATTTCCCAATAAAAGGACATAGACTAACAGACTGGATACGTAAACAAGACCCAGCATTTTGCTGCATATAAAAAATACATCTAAGTGACAAAGACAGACCCTGACTCAAAGTAAAAGGCTGGAAAAAATTTTCCAAGCAAATGGTCCTAAGAAACAAGCTGGAGTAGCCATTCTAATAAAATCAACTTTCAACTAAAAGTTATCAAAAAAGATAAGGAAGGACAATTCATACTGGTCAAAGGAAAAATCTATCAGGATGAACTCTTGATTCTGAACATATATGCTCCAAATGCAAAGGCACCCACATTCATAAAAGAAATTTTACTAAAGCTCAAAGCACACATTTTACCTCACACAATAATAGTAGGGGACTTCAATAACGCACTCTCATCAATGGACAGATCATGGAAACAGAAACTAAACAGAGACACAGTGAAACTAATAGAAGTTATGAACCAAATGAATTTAATAGAGGTCTATAGGATATTTCATCCTAAAACAAAAGAATATACCTTCTTCTCATAATCTCATGGTACCTTCTTCAAAATTGACCATATAACTGGTCACAAAACAGGCCTCAACAGAAAGAAGTAGATTGAAATAATCCCATGAATCCTGTCAGACCACCACAGACGAAGGCTGGTCTTCAACACCAACAAAAACAACAGAAAGCCCACATACACGTGGAAGCTGAACAATGTTCTACTCAATGATAACTTGGTCAAGGAAGAAATAAAGAATTCAGTGAAAATGAAGGCCAAACTTATGGGACACAATGACAAATTACTACCTGAGGACCCAGAGGTACCACTCTTGGTCATATACTCAGAAGATGCTCCAACATGTAATAAGGACACTTGTCCCACTATTTTCATACCAATCATATTTATAATAGCCAGAAGCTGGAAACAACCCAGATGTCCCTCAACAGAGGAATGGATTCAGAGAATGTGGTACATTTACACAGTGGAGTACTACTCAGCTATTAAAAACAATGACTTCACAAAATTCTCAGGCAAATGGATGGATCTAGAAAATATCATTCTGAGTGAGGTAACTCAGTCACAAAAGACTACACATGGCATGTACTCACTGATAAGTGGATATTAGGCAAAGAGTGTGGAATATCCAATAAACTCACAGACCACATGAAGCTCAAGAGGAAGAAAGGCCAAAAAGTGGATGCTTCAGTCCTAGTTAGAAGAGAGAGCAAAATAATCAAGGGAAGTAGAGGGTAGGAGGCACTTGGGAGGAAGAGAAGAATAGGAGAGGGAAAAAGGGGCAGATTCAGGCATGGGAGATGGAGGAGATGTACAGAGAGTCAGGAAATTGAACAGAGTTGTGTAGCAATGGAGGATGGGGAACTGGGGGTAGCAACCAGAAAGATCCAGATGCCAGGAAAGCAAGAGCCTTCCAGGACCCCACAGGGATGACATTAGCTGAAATACCCTACAAAGGGGAGGGAGAACCTGTTGAGACCATACCCAGAGGCTAGGCATGACCTCCTGGTTGAGGGATTGGGCCACCCACTCATCTCCAAAATTTTAACCCAGAATTGCTCCTGTCTAAAGGAAATATAGGGACAAAGAATGTAACAGAGACTGAAGAAAAGACCATCGAGAGACTGCCCCACTTAGGGATGCATCCCACATGCAGACACCAAACCCAGACACTATTGCTGATCCCAGGAAGTGCTTGCTGGTAGGAGCCTGGTGCAGCTGTCTCCTGAGAGGTTCTGCCAGATCCTGACAAATACAGATGTATGTGCTCACAGCCAACCATAGGACTAAGCACAGGGACCCCAATGGAGGAGTTAGGGGAAGGACAGAAGGAGCTGAAGGGGCCTTATCTGGCATCAATGAGAGGGGAGGCCCTTGGTCCTGTGAAGGCTTGATGCTCAGTGTAGAGGAATGCTAGGGCGGTGAGGCAGGAGTGGATGGGTGGGTGGGAGAGCACCCTCATAGAAGCAGAGTAAGGGGGTATGGGATAGGAACTTGCAGGGGGGAAACCAGAAAAGGGGATAACATTCGAAATGTAAACTAAAATATCCAATTAAAATATTTAAAAAAAAAATAAAAAAAATAAAATTCAGTTTCTTAGATGAAGGCTGTAGTTTAGTAGTAAAGCACTTGCTTAGCTGTCATAAGTTTAATCCCCCACCCCTATACACACTTGAGCGTGCACACACAAACACAATACACAATCAGTTTCTTTCTTGTATTAATTATACATATTTTTTGTTTTTGTATTTTTACAATAGGATATCATGTAGCCCAGGCTGTCCTTAAACTCATTCACTGTTTGCTAAGGATTGCTTTAAACTTCTGATTCTCCTAGTATGTGGTCCTGGGTATAAAACCTGATGCTTTAAACGTGCTACACAAAGACTCTATCAAGTGAGATCATCCTGAGCCACTGGATACATTTCTAAGGCACACAAGTCACACGCGGCTAGAGACTGCCACGTTAAGTTGCAAAGTTTTTAGTGGACAGCAATAATAGAACATGTCTTAGTTAGGGTTTTACTGCTATGAACAGACACCATGACCAAGGCAAGTCTTACAAAGGATATTTAATTGGGACCGGCTTACAGGTTCAGAGATTCAGTCCATTATCATCCAAGTGGCATCCAGGCAGGCATGGTGTGCGAGTGTGACCTCGGCCAGGCTGATTCAGACCTTGCCCTTGCTACAAAACAGCTACCCCACCTAAGGTGAGGTTTCCTAAAGAAACGAGAGTTCCTTTGTTCCTGCCACTTCTCTGCCTTGAAGCTTCTGCTAGGAGCTACGCCCTGCTGGGCTGCTTCACCTGCCTCTGGGACCACAGCAGGATCCTGGCAGAAGGGGGGGGGGGGGTTCCCCTGCCTACTTGTTTCGCACATGGATAATACACTTTGAACTCTGATCAGAGCCATGACTGGGTCCCATTTTTTCCTCTTGCCGTCTGATTCCCTTATCCCTCGCCCTCCACCCCCCAGGCCCCTTCCTCTCTTCCAGAGACCCTGTTCATATGTAGCCGCTGGCAGCTACAAGATGGGAGGAGTTGAGAGTTCTACATCTTCATCTGAAGGTCGCTAACAGAATACTGGCTTCCAGGCAGCTAGGATGAGGGTCTTAAAGCCCACACCCACAAGGCCACACCTACTCCAACATAGGCCACACCTATCCTAACAGGGCCACACCTTTATAGTGCCACTCCCTGGGTCGAGCATATACACACCATCACTGAGCATAAATGACTATTGTCTCATAGCCTTTCACTATTTCTTTTACAGCTCAAATATATATGGCTGAAAAAAATACAATTCCCAAACTCAGTAATTCACCATTGGAGTAAGTGTCCTTGGTCAGGACAGAGTGGGGCTCTCCCCGCCAGCCTTACCTTGCTTCTCGGTAAACTTTAATCTTCATGTGCGCACTGCCATCCCCACCAGATGCTGTTCTCTGACCTAAAGAGAAAGGTGTGGGGGGATGGGAGGGGGAGCAGGGAGGACGATTATACCCATGACCAGTTTTCTGCGGCCTTTGAAGAAAGCAGGGGACATGTGGTGTTTGTGTCGCCTTCCCTCTTTGGTGAATGCATGCTCCTCTCACACCTCACCTTCCCCATCATCCTGTTTGCCAAAGACTCCTCTTAGACCTTTGGCTGCATGGGTCTGAGATGCTAACCTATGCTTCAATCCTTTTTTGTTTGGTTGGTTATTTTTTGAGACAGGGTTTCTCTGTGTAGCCCTAGCTGTCCTGGAACTCACTCTGTAGACCAGGCTGGCCTTGAACTCAGAGATCTGCCTACCTCTGCCTCTCAAGTGCTGGGATTAAAGGTATGCACCATCACAGCCCAGCTTCTTCTTTTTAAAGATTTGTTTATTTTTCTTTTATGTGCATTGGTGTTTTGCCTGCAATATATATCTGCGAGTGAGTGCCAGATCTCAGTAGAGACAGTTGTAAGCTGAAATGTGGGTGCTGGCACTTGAACCTGGGTCCTCTGGAAGAACAACCCGCTCTTTTAACCACCGAGCCTTCTCTCCAGCCCCTTCAACCATTCTTTTAGGTCTTGACTTATCTGCTCTAAAGCCTGCCTGCTTCTGTCTGTGTTTACTATTCTCCAAAGCTAATGGGGATTTGTCTCTGGAAGAGTATTTCAGTTATTTTTTCCTTTGAAAATAAATGTATAATAACCTAACACACACACACACACACACACACACACACACACACACAAAACACACACACTTGTCCTTCTGTGTCAGTACCTGGGAATTGATCCAGGACTACTGAATATACCAACACCTGCACAAGTCCCCCATAGAGAGTGGTACGGCAGTAGTTCTTAATCTCTGGGTCATGAGTCCTTCGAGGGAGGGATCAAACAACCCTTTTACAGGGGTCATATATCAGAAATCCTGCATGTCAGATATTTACATTAAGATTCATAGCAGTAGCAAAATCACAGTCATGAAGTAGCAACCAAAATAATCGTATGGTTGAGAGTCATCACAACATGATGAACTGTATTAAAGGACCGCAGCAATAGGAAGACTGAAAACCAGTGTGGTGAAGGACCTGTCTGTAACTTCAACACACCTTTCCATAGACCCCAAGGCATTTCTAAATCACTTGAGTACAGTCTAAGTGCCATGAAAACAGAC
>JADRCD010210803.1:0-21977 GCA_019843815.1 Montemys delectorum
AAGGATGTAGAAGGTGGGAGGGACTTAGGAAGAAGAGAGGAGGGGGAGGGGGAAAGGGGAGGAAGATCAGGTATGGAAGAAGACAAAATGATATACAGAGGGTCAGGAATTTGAACAGAAGTGTGTAGAAATGGAGGATGGGAAACTGGAGGTAACCATCAGCAAGTCCCAGATGTCAGGAAACCAAGAGGCCCTCAGGACTCAACAGGGGACCATCATTTTGAGTATTAACATTTCAAATGTTATCCCCTTTCCCCGATTTCCCCTCCAGAAACTTCCTATCATATTCCCTCTCCCCCTGCTTCTATGAAGGTGGTCCCCCTCCCATCCACCCACTCCCACCTTACTACCCTGGCATTCTCCTACACTGGAGAATTGAGCCTTCACAGGACCAAGGCCTCTCCTCCTCTTGATGCCAGACAATGCCATTCTCTGTTACATATGCAGCTAGAGTTGCATCATTTTTTTAACCATTTTTTTTCTGTGAGTGTTCTATGTAGGTTGAATGTTATTCAGTAACTGATTGCTCTCAATTTGAGATTAGCTCAAATGCCAGACAAAGGGGAGGGAGAACCAGTAGAGATCATATCCAGAGATTTGGCAAGGCACCCAGTTGGGTGATGGGGCCACCCACTCTTCTCCAAATTTTTAACCCAGAATGGCTCCAGTCTAAAGGAAATACAGGGACAAAGTGTGAAGCAGAGACTGAAGGAATGGCCATCCCAAGACTGCTCCACCTTTAGGTCCATCCCACATGCAGACACCAAACCCAGACACTATTGCAGATGCCAAGAAGTGAATGCTGACAGGAGCATGATATAGCTGTCTCCTGAGAGTCTCTGCCAGAGCCTGACAAATACAGAGGTGGATGCTCACAGGCAATCGTTAGACTGAACACTGGACTTCAATGGAAGAGTTAGAGAAAGGACAGAAGGAGCTGAAGGGATTTGCAACCCCATAGGAAGAACAATATCAACCAACCAGACCACCCCGAGTTCCCAGGGAATAAGCCACCAACCAGAGGACACATGGAGGGACCCATGGCTATAGCCGAATTTGTAGCGGAGAATGGCATTGTCTGTCATTAGTAGGAGGAGAGACCCTTGATCCTGCGAAGGCTTGATTCCCCAGTGTAGGGGAATGCCAGGGTGGTAAGGTGGGTATGGGTGGATTGGAGGGGGACCACCTTCATAGAAGCAAGGGGGGTTAGTATAGGAGGTTTCCATAGGGGAAATCGGGAAAGGAGATAACATTTGAAATGTAAATATATAAAATAGTCAATATAAATAAATAAATAAATGAAATTTGCAATATATGTTTTGTAAATTTCAGAAACAAAGGCCAACAATGACATTTTAGATAAAGAATGATTTACAATGTAATTTTTGCTTGAATATTGTGCTATATTTTCTAAAGTTAAATTTGTACTTCATAGATGGATAGATAGATAGATAGATAGATAGATAGATAGATAGATAGATAGTAGATAGGTAGATAGACACAGACAGACAGACAGACAGACAGAACCTTGATATGAGCAACTCACACTTACTGACCCTGAGGCCCCAGTCATAGTTCACAAGCTTTTCTCCTTGAGTATAAGTGCTATCCTGCAGGTCTGAAAGTAGGATTCAGTCTGCTCTTGACTTTGGACGTATGAATCTTTTACGTATGCCAATGTGTCCAAAGTTTTCATTTTAATGTTTCCTACAGTCATAACACCATCAAATAATCTGGAGACAAGAAAGAAAGACTGGATAGATGATAAAACATGAATAGAGGCACCATAGATAAAAGAATAACCAATGGTCCATGGAGGGTAAAAGTGCAGCACCCTCTACTATTCTTTTCTTTTTCACATTTCCATATTAAAGCAATTCTACTTGACTCTGTTATTCCAAAAGTAATTATGTCATACTGTTATGTTTGGGGAAAGCCTACAAAAGACAATCTAAATTTTTTCTTTTTTCTGTGTACTTCCAATAACAAGAAAAAAATCCTACTTGAATCTTCATATTTATTGTGTGTATCTCACTGATGTATCTCCTTGTAGACAGTTTTAGTAAAAAGTCATGTTTCCACTCATTCATAACTCTTCCTTTGGCCCAACTTGAACAACTCTTGAGAGCAGCACCGCTATCTTATTCTTGAATGCTGAACTTATCTTAACACTAGTCTTAGTACACTCGTAGATAAAATCAATCTTTGTGGGTTGTGACTCTGAGGAACAGATCGCAGACTGTTTCTGTTCATCTAAATGATAGGATTTCAATGTGCTGTGCTAACTTCGGGCCATAGAGATTCCTTAGATATAGTTGCATATCTTTAGGTGTTAGTGATCTCACAACACAAATTCATCTTGACCTTCCCCTTCGTTGGTTCACATTCTCTAAAGTAGATTTATATTAAAATCATAACTTCATTAAGTATGACACATAGATGATAATGTTCATATCAGAGTAAAGCTGAACACTGTAAAATTTGATAATGAATCATGGAGGAATTTAGAAACATCTAACAGGAATAAAACTAGTGTATTTCAAAATTACTGAATCCTTCCTCATTATTATATTGAAATATACAACACACTAACTTTTACCTATACAATATGAGTCAACTATCACAGCATCCATTTTACTATACGGAATGAGTCTGACAGATCTTCAAGGAAGAGGTTACAGACAATGACACTTAGATGTAACTGATTCATATTGATATTATGAATCCATAAGAAGAAGCAAATCCCGTATCATTCATGATATCAAATAACTCATTAAAAAAACTGCTTCAGTCTGGTCTTTAAAGTTATGGACTAGAAAGTGTTATGATTACTTTATTCATCAATCCAATAATCCAGCTAAAATGCCTTAACATTACACAATACACCTATAACCATTGTTAATGTCATTAATATGCATATCTAAGGAAAATGCTATTTGAGGGGTGGAACAGTTCTCTTTAAGAACACTTGAAACACAAAGTATCAAGGTTCATTCCTAGAACTAATAAAATGGCTCACAAACATCTGTAACTTCAGATCCAGGGAATCCAACTCCTTCTTCTTCCTGCATAATCCAGGCCTGTGCATGGTACACAGCCATACATGCAGACAAAATACTCATGCACATACAGTAAAAATAAATAAGTAAATTTTAAATGTGATTCTAGCAAGATATGGGTTACTCTTATTGTCTGGATTTAATTTTAAATTGTAATCTTAAAGAACCATATTTGCATGCCATGAAACAGTCAGCAAATTAGAAGATACAAGGGGACCGAATGTCTTGATTTTCTATTAGAATACTTTGGAAGATATCAAGCATTATTTGCCACCAATACCCCTGCTGTGGGCTATAAATGTAGCTCAGTAGTTAAGGACTTTCTTACCATTGGCAAGGCTCTGGGTTTAAGACTTAACACTACCAATAAATATACAAATAAACCCAAAAGTTCTTGCTCTCTCCAGAATGCATAGTGTTTCTCTTATTTACACTGTCTTCATCCAATTTAACCCATCCTCAGTCTCTTGCTATTATATACATGTAACTTAACAAAATTTACGTTTAATGGTAGTTCATAAGTACTTTAACCTCCCTTCCAGCCCACAACCCACCAAAGGTAGTGGAAAAGAAAGGATACTTGGGAAGTGGGCCTGTTTAGAAGTGGTTCTTTTGGAGCAAATCCCATCTGCATTATCAGGAAATCAGAAGTTCCATTCACAGGTCAGCAGCAACATCTCACACTACTCACAAACACTTCACTGATGTATCAGCAGTTCAGTTAGGTAAGTGTTGGGATAACAGCAGTGATGGAACAGCCTAGCAGGAATAGCCAGGCCTCAGCTGAATTAGCACATGTCAGCAAGAGGGACTAGGGCCAACAGGAACACCAGGAAAAGTTCTTGGTTTTGCCTCTCTTAGCAAAGCGAAGATCAGCAAAGACTTGATATCAACAAGTATTGCACATGAGCACTATCAGCAAGTCAAGCTCTGTCACTGTCTGTTGAGTCATTTTTTATATGCCCTCTAGATATTACTGTGCCAATCAGTCTGAGTCTGAGGAACTGGCAAGAAGCCACAGCATACCACCCGAAGGTTTTTTTTTTTTTTTTGGTGTGCTGCTCACTTTGGAGTCCTGACAAATGGAGCTCAACTATACAACATAAAGCAGACCAATACACGAATAAGATAGGAAAGAATCCTTCATTACTTGTCTTTTCATGTGTTTGCTTTACCAGAATATCTTTTCACCTGTGTCTGCTTCATCTAAATGTTCCTTTACCAGTCTGTCTTAACCTGTATCTACAGGTTAAGCATCTAAATGCTCCTTCACGTGTTTGCCCCAGCAAAACACCATTCAACACAACTGACTTTCCAAAGAACCCTTAAGTTTCCACTTCATATACACATTAAATTGCATAGTTGAATAATCCGTGGGTTATTTTGTGTGTGTGCGTGTGTGTTAAATATTTCAGAAATCAGAACACTGAAAGACAATTGTGAATAGACATAGCTAGTTGTTGAAGAATCTAAGGAAAATGCTCAATTTTCCACCTTGTACAAATAAGCCCAACACACTAATCAAAAGCTCATGGAATAAAAAAAAATAAATAAAACATAAAATTAACCACCAAACAAATACATATCTCTACAGTCTCATTAGCTTCAGCTGAAGAGAAAGGCAGTTGCAAAACTGATCTTCAAAACCCCTGTTTTTTCTCTATTTTCCTATTCTGTCAGAGGTCCTTCCTGGCTTCTGCTATTCTTTTAGCTGCAGAAAGTTATGCAAACTCAAGATGGCAAATAAAGAAGAGGAGGGATAAGAAATTCTCTGAAGGATTTTCTTATGTTTAAAAAGAGATGTACAAATGTAAGAACAGAAATAGTTCTTGTTATCCTGGGGACTCGTTGATTAAAGGCATAAAATTGAAAGCAGTAGCAGCCATCATGAAGCAACGTACAGGAATAGAAAAATCCATAGATTTTGACAATGTTGTTGAATTTTGAAATAATCTATCCAATAATAGAAGACACTTTAAGTTTCTCTGTATGTCATATAAATGATAAGGTTATCCTCGTCTAAATAGGGGCATGTCATATCTGTACATCTGAAAGATTCCCAACTCATAGGTAATTTTATTTCCCAGTCTTTACATTTTTTAATTGTAAAATTTTAATTGAAATACATCACTTTCCCACATCCCTTTCCTCCCTCCAGCCACTCTTGGTTACTTTTTTTTCTTTTTTCTTTTTTTCTTAAATATTTTCTTTATTTACCTGCCATATGATATCGCCTTTCCCAATTTCCCCTCTGACAAAAAGAAAAAACAAACAAAACAAAAAGAAAAACCTGTTCCCTCTCCCCACCCCCCTGCTCAGGAACCCACCCTATCCTGCTTCCTGGCCCTGGCATTCCCCTACACTGGAGCATAGAACCTTCACAGGGCCAAGGGCCTCTCCTCCCATTGATGACCAACTTGGCCATCCTCTACTATACATATGCTGCTGGAGCCATTAGTCCCAACATGTGTACTCTTTGGTTGGTGATTTAGTCCCTGGAAGCTCTGAGGGTACTAGCTAGTTCATATTGTTGTTCATCCTAAGGGGCTGCAAATCCTTCGGCTCCATGAGTCCTTTCTCTAGCTCCTTCATTGGGGAGCCTGTACTCAGTCCAATGGATGGCTGTGAGTCTCTACTTCTGTATTAATCGGGTACTATCAGAGCCTCTCAGGAGACAGATATATCAGGCTCCTGTCATCCAGCACTTGTTGGCATCCACAATAGTGTCTGGATTTGATGATTGAATATGAGAAGGATTCCCAGGCGGAACAGTCTCTGGATTGTCCTTCCTTCAGTCTCTGCTTTATAGTCACTCTCTACAACTCATTCCATGGGTATTTTATTCCCCCTTATAAGAAGGAATGAAGTAGTCACACTTCAGTCTTCCTTCTTCTTGAGTTTCTTGTGGTTT
Organism: Montemys delectorum; assembly: GCA_019843815.1. NCBI lineage: Eukaryota > Metazoa > Chordata > Mammalia > Rodentia > Muridae > Montemys > Montemys delectorum. The sequence goes on from JADRCD010210803.1 coordinate 5,971, forward strand.
ATGGATTGTGCTTTCTGTATTTCGATCTTCTGGGCTAATATCCACTTATCAGAGAATGCATACCATGTGTGTTCTTTTGTAATTGGGTTACCTCACTCAGGATGATATTCTCCAGATCCATCTATTTCCCTAAGAATTTCATAACTTCATTGTTTCTAATTGCTGAGTAGTACTCCACTGAGTAGGTGTACATCATTTTCTGTATCCATTCCTCTGTTGAAGGACATCTGGATTGTTTCCAATTTCTGGCTATTATAAATAAGGCTGCTATGAACAGAGGAGCATGTGTTCTTATTACATGTTGGAGCATCTTCTGGGTATATGCCCATCCTTAGTCATCAGGGAAATGCAAATCAAAACAACCCTGAGATTCCACCTCACACCAGTCAGAATGGTTAGGATAAAAAACTCAAGTGAAAACAGATGCTGGAGAAGTTGTGGAGGAAGAGGAAGACTCCTACATTGCTAGTGAGATTGCAAGCTAGTACAACCACTCTGGAAATTAGTTTGGCGGTTCCTCTGGAAACTGGACATAGTTCTACCAGAGGACCCAACTATATCACCCCTGGGGCATATACCCAGAAGATGCTCCAACAATCTTGGCTACTATCTCTCCAATTCATCCCATGCATTTCCCCAACTCACTTTCATGTTGATAAGCCCCTTCTTATTTTATTTCATTTTATTGTTATTGCTACACACACACATATGAAGTCACAGGCAGACACATGCACACACACATACACACACATACACACACACATATACACACCCTGCTGACTGTTTGTTGTTGTTGTTGTTGTTGTTGTTGTTTGACTATATAGAGTTTCTTCATTGGATGGCCAACACGTACTTCATCCCTGAGAAATGCTAATTCTCCTTCTCCCAGTAGTCATTACTGGCCTATAATTCTTTGTTCAGGATGAGACCCTAGGAAAATTTTCTGCTTTCATTCCAATGTGTCCATTTATATTGCCATTGTTTCTTTCATGTTTTTATAACCAGTTTTAGGAAAGCTGGCATCCCAGGAAACTTCCTGTATTTTTGACTCTAGTAACCCTTCCATCCTTTCTTCTGCTATGTTCAATAAACCAAAATACAAGGTCTGTAGTGTGAACATATCCATTGGGCTGGACTTCCCATCATCTGTTGGTTTCTACCTTGTCCAGCTGAGGTTCTCTTTGAATGGCTCTTGGCACTGTTTCTTTGTTAACCATAGTTGCTTCTCTGCAGATATAAGGATAAGCCCAGCCAGCTTCCCAGGACTAGTGAGGTCACAGATATGAGGAAAGACTCTGCTATTGTCTTTTTGCTAGACAAGTGTGATTCCTTAATAGACTCTCATTTTCACATTCTTAAGTGAATCTGTGCCCACAAAATCCATTAGTTACTGTTTCTTTTTGCCTTTTGCCCTTTATTATCATAAACAAAATACCTGTATCGTACTCCTTACAAAGAGAATAACTTTGAGAATGGCTTTGCATCTCTAAAGTCATAACATTTACTGGAATCTCAAAAGCAGCAGTAGAAACACAATTGTACCTGGATTGAGGGCTAGCCACCTGGGCTTTTCAGGTTATATTACTTTTGTTATTTCAAAGATTTTGGAAAATAGAGATATCATTCATGCACAAACTATTGAGCACTGTATAAAATTGCTAAAATGACCATTTTAAGAATAATTCCAATGCACATGGTGTCTTCATATAACCTACTATAAAGCTGTATCATAATAGCCCATGAAAAGGGGCTCAAGAGTTCAAAGAATAGGATCAGAATGGAACCTGAATATAGTCTATGAGGATTTGAACTTGTTTGCAGGGAAGTCACTTAATGCTTATCCATTCAGATCTATTTAAAAGGAATTGCCTTTCTCTAAGGCCTCTCTATTATAACTCTACAGATGCTAGATTGCCAAATTCATCCACGGAAGAGCAGAGTACTTAGAAAAAGCTGCCAGATAAACAAGTTCTCCCAGGCCTAGGGAGAGATTAAAGAAGGCTACGTGTAGTTACTTCCAAAGATGCCTTTGCTTCTCCTGCTGAACTGCTGCTGTGACAATCCTGGAGATGTATTGAGTTTGGAAGCAGGGAGTTTTCAAAGTGACAGGCTTAAAAAATACAATTCACCTTTTGCCCTTCCACTCCCAGCTGCAGAATACTGGGCCTCCTTAGAAATCTGTTGTGTACCTCTGAATATGCGCTGATATCTTTAACAAATAGGCTAAGCCGTACTGGGCCACAGGGTTCCTATTTCCTCTCTTAGTCCAAATTCTTCCTTTAAATGCAGATAATTAAAGGAGCATATTTATGGTTTAGAAAACAATAAAAAAAATCTTATGTATCTCTTAACTCTGTACTTTAATCTCCATGTACTTAAAAATTCAGACAAATAACTAATAGCAAATTCAAACTGGCTCCAAAATTTCTCCTTATCTAGGCTGTTGGTAAGAAAGACAGGAAATCAAGCGCACAGAATATATGGGCAGAGAAGGCTGTCTTGAATGTTTATCAGTGTCTTGGGTTAAAAGAGCTGAGAAGCTCAGTGTAACAGGAAGGGTGGGAAATATAAGAGTTTATCCTACCTCTGACCACATACCATTTTATGGCTTTGGTCACTTAACTCTTGGTGTACTAGTGTGGGAAAATTTTCCCTCTCACACTATATATGCCCCTTAAGTTCATCTCTGTCATTTTTTAGAAAAATTATAGATCAAAAGAAATTCTGGGATCAATTTGAGTCTACTATTAACTATTTTCCTGAGTTTTGAAAGAACTCAGATTATAGTTTATACCCAGGAGATAAGAAATGTAAAATCATTAATAACTCTTGAGTTCTGTCAATTTACTTAACAACCTTCAAACAGTTTAAAGGGTAAAACTTGGACCAGAAAAATGTTATATGAAAATGTAGTTTTAAATATCTCATCTATGGTCTTACTGATATAATAATTATCCACACAAAGTCTCAATTTTCCCATTTTCAAAACAGAAATAATAACATCAATATCAAAGCTATCATCATATATTCAGAATATTTCTTATTTTATAAAATTATAAGAATTTTATCACAAACTCAGGTAGAAGTGTCAGTCTTTAAAGGACAGCACAAATACATGATGTTTTTGGAAGAAAACAATATATAATAATTTCTATGGGAAGCAAATTAGTCTCTCAGAAGCTGTATACCCAGCTTCCCTCCTAACTAGCTGCCAAAAGTTAAATATCTATTACATCATTTGTAGAGCCCTTCAGATCTCTCCATTTCTAGTCCACCACCATTCCTAGCTTTCAGCTCCCAATACCTAGGAATGATTTCCAGGAGTTTCTAAACAAGAAACCTTTTGTGGTAGGATTTCAGAAGCATTGCTGAACAAAGCTTTAAAACAAGCCTTCAACTCTCTTTTTCAAATTGCTGCTATTTCTTAACTCCCACAGTTTAGAAGGTCATTATAGAAAATCTGGAAACATTCATTAAACTGGTTGTTATATGCTTTTAATGCACAGGGTCTTGATCCTGAAAGCTGTAAGACATGCAAAGTACATCTAACCATGTACAGAAGTTGACAAGTAAGTAACTGACTGCCTGAGTGATTGGACTATCTGCTCCTTAGAATATATAAATCCACTGTTCCTACACAATCCTCTTTCAATGACAGGGTAAAGAGACTTTGTTTCTCTGTGCCCTTAGATTTCTTAGGCAGAAATTATTGTAGCAGTAATCACAGTGCTGAAGTTTATTTATAGATGTGTGGTTCTCCACTATACTTCAGAAACCATGCCTGAATTTCTTCTGTTTTAGAGATAACTTGGCAAGATGTGTGTGAATGGTAGATGTTTCAAAAGCTTTGATGAATGAGTAAGTAGAATTTCAAGTAGAGATTGGTTTTGTTTTGTGTTTTGATTTTTTAAAATAAGTCTTCCAGAGCTGATTGAGTTTTCAGTAAGCCTTTTGCATGTTATTACAAATGAATTTTAGATAACTTCTAGGGAGTGACTACAACAACAGATAACCGAGAACAAAGCCATACACTGGAGAAAGAAATCAATACACAGAGGGAAAATGCCTCACAGAGGGAGAAAGCCTCACAGAAAGAGAAGGCTTCAGAGAGGGAGAAGGCCTCACAGAAGGAAAAGGCCTCAAACAGAGGGAGTAATACTCACAGAGAGTAAGAAGTCTTCCGAAAGAGAGGAAGGAGACAACAGACAAGCCGGTCTTACAGATGGAGAAGTCCTCACACCGAGGGATAAGGTCTCACAGAGAGGAAGAAGGCTTCCCAGAGAGAAGAGAGACCTCAAAGAAAGGAAGAAGACCTCCCAGACAGGAAGACTTCCCAGAGAGGGAAAAAGGCCTCACAGAGTGAAGGACTCAGAGTGAGGGGGGGGAGGCCTCACAGGAAGAAGGGGCCTCACAGTGAGCGGAAAAGGCTCACAGAGAGGGAGAATGCCTCTCAGAGGGAGAAGGCCTCAGAGCAGGAGAAGGAGATGTCTTATGTTTCCTACCACAACTGTTGTGCAGATAAGAGATTAAGCATGTCCTGTTTTGCTAAGATGAAGAAAGTGACATCTGAGACATTACCAACGATGTTCCGTGGTTTTCCTAACTTATTCTTCACCGAGGCCCTAAAAACTAGAAAGCTTAAAAAAATCCATTTCAGAACAGTCACCAGGGCCTGCAAAAATTGCTCATAGGTAGCTCGTCTTAGCGGCAGGATCAGGGTGGCAGGAGTCAGCCCCTACTCACCTAAGCACCCTGTAGAATCCACAGAGAGCATCCGAACTCTATACCTCCAGCTCTGTCTTGGGTGTCTGGATTGACCATTCAGTGCCAGGAAGTGTAACTGGAGCTGGTTCAGAAAACAGTCCTGTCAAAACTGGTGTAAAGTTCACGCAGAGGGCAGATGACAGCAGGTAGGAGAGAGGATGGTGAGGATGTTTACATGCCCCACATGTTTGGCATAGTAGACACCCTCTGGTCTCTTAAACTTGGCAGGGAAGAAAGAATCCCTTGGCTAACAGAACTCTGAATCGGCACGTATTCTTGGTATTGATGTACTTTAGTCTGGGTGGGAATGATAGACATCTTTTGTCCAAGTCTGGCAGGTACACAAGAGAAGACTCTGCCTCAATACAGTGCATCCACTGACAACCCAGACACCCATAAGCCCCTAAGTAATACAGATGCCCTTCTTTCCTTTGATCCACAATTATTCATAAAAATATCCAATATGCTGAAAGGCGGTGTGATTTATGAAGCAGCTGTACTCCAAATACTCTTAAATCCTCCCATCTCTTGTGGAAAAGGAAAAGGGATGCAAACCAGCTTGTATAATAAGCAAGTGAGGACGCCAAAGTCAGCGCAGTAAGCATCAAGATAATTCAGAGCTGCAAAAGGCAGGACTGAGTCCAAGACAAAGCTGATCAAAGGGAGTGGAGAGTAAAACGCCAGAGATAACAAGGGTGCCCTGAGTTCAAGAAAACAGAAGAAGAAAAGAATATTCAATCTATCTAGCACATGTCACTTGCTTATTGGATAGAATGTTCTGTCTCTGAGATTTTTTTTTTAAGGAATTGCTTCATTTATTGTGAAGTGCTGTCAAAAAGCAGCTAGCAGATGATCTAACTGCTGAGGATCTCAGTGAGGCAGTAAGGCAGAGAGGTTCCCACATCTACATAGACACATTGAAAAATATGCTACAGGATTCTTTCTGCTCCCTATCAAACAAGGTGCAGTCTCAGGATTAAATGCACGGACAATTCCATAAATTAAAACATAGGCTTTATGTGTAGAAAAAAAAGGAAAGGGACTTGGAGAGAACAGCCTGGCTTGAGTATCAAAAGAACCAGTTACTGATATAGTATTAAAAGGCATATGATGCTACAGTAACTAACCATGGACAAGGTGAGGTTTAAAATAAAGAAGTTATTTGGGGGTCAAAGTTCAAGAGCAGAGCTCCATAGTGGTGTGGGAAAATGGCATAAGCAGACAGAAAGAAGAAATGGTTGATCACAAAGGAGGCTGAGGGAGCAAACTGGATATCGGTTGAAGGTATAAATTTTCAGAAACTGCCTTCAGTGGCTTACTTCCTTTGGAAAGATACCACATCATAAAGATGACATAAACTCATCTAACAGTGCCACCAAATGTAGACCAAACCAGTCTAATACTTGAGCCTCTCGACTATGTTTTTCATTTATACCACCATACCAGTTAATTGCTATAATCAAAATCTTTCAATCAAGCGACAGGAATAGCAACACACAAATTCTTGGCAATCATAAACAAGTTAAAGTTTTATATATTTTTGACCTTCAGTATGATAATCATGTCTTCTATGAGACTATTTTTATACTATGCATTTAAGGGAACACAATAAATCAAATTTTTAGTTTGTAAATCTCATTCTTCAGTTCATTTAAGATGGTTTCAAAAAAATTTACATAGTGTACATTTCATATGATTTGTATTTACCCTAGGCATAAAGGTTAAGCAATAGACAGAAAAATAGTTTCTTAAAAATATACAAGTTCAGATTTCTATACCTCATATGTATGACATTAACTGACAAAGAAAACTGAAGTTACTTATTATGGGACCTTACAACAGGGAAATTATCAGCATCTTCTCAATATAATTTCCAGTTCCTTAAGAATGGAAGTAGGGGACAGAAGAACAGGGTCAAGGGAGGGGATATGATGGCATAGAAAGAGAGGGTCAGATTAATAGATGTGAAAAATAGCCAGTTCTGATATTGGGTAGAGGAGCACGAAGCAAAGCTGCCCCCAAAAGTTAGAAAATATAAGGAATGACATTCTCCTCCAAATTATTCAAAAACTACCAGTGTAACTCTGCATCTTCTGTATGCTCATGATTTATGTCCAGGGACCATTCTCTGTGGATAAAGACTCTGAGATTTAAGTATTTTTAAAAATACTCAGGCCATAAGCTTTGACTGTTCCCTGATTTAATAATAATTTAATCCCATTTATTCTAATCTAAATTCTGCCATGTGGCTGGTTACCTCTGCTTACGTATGATGCGTCTGACTTGCTTCATATTCCCAGGCCAATCTCTTTATTATATCGGGATAGTTTCTTTATTTACATTTCAAATGTTATCCCCTTTGCTAATTCACCCTTCCCCCAGAAAACCATGATCTCATCCTCTCTACCTCTGCTTCTATGAGGGTTTTCCCCCACCTGCTCACCCACTCCCACCTACCCACACTCACATTCCCTACACTGGGGCACAAGCCTTCACAGGACCAAGAGCTTGCTCTCTCATTGATGTCCAACAAGGCCGTCCTCTGCTACATATGTGGCTAGAGCCATGGGTCCTTCCATGTGTACTCTTTTGTTGGTGGTTTAGTCCCTGGGTGCTTGGGGGGAATCTGGTTGGTTGATATTGTTGTTCTTCCTATGGGGTTGCACATCCCTTCAGCTCCTTCAATCCTTTCTATAATAACTACATTGAGGACTCCATGCTCAGTCCAGTGCTTGACTGCGAGCATCCCGTATTTGTCAGGCTCTGGCAGGACCTCTCAGAAGAAAGAATATCAGGCTCCTGTTAGCATGCACTTCTTGGCATTCATAATAGTGTCTGGACTTGGTAACTGTTTATGGGATGCATCCCCAGGTGGGGTAGTCTCTGAATGACCTTTCCTTCAGTCTCTGCTCCACACTTTGTATCCTTATTTGCTCCTGTGAGGACTTTGCTCCCCCTTCTAAGCAGCACTGAAGCATCCACACTTTGGTCTTCCTTCTTCTTGAGCTTTATGTGGTCTGTGAATTGTATCTTGGGTATTCTGAGCTTTTGGGCTAATATCCACTTATCAGTGATAAGTGCATACCATGTGTGCTCTTTTGTGATTCGGTTACCACACTCAGGATGATATTTTCTAATTCCATCGGTTTGTCCAACAATTTCATGAAGTCATTATTTTTAATACCTGAGTGGTACTCTATTGTGTAAATGTACCATATTTTCTGTATCCATTCCTCTCTTGAGGGACATCTGGGTTCTTTCCAACTTCTGGCTATTATAAACATAGCAGCCACTGTGTTCTGGCTGCTATGAACACAGTGGAGCTTGTGTCATTGGTATTTGTTGGAGCATCTTTTGGGTATATACCCAGGAGTGGTACAGCTGGGTCCTCAGATAGTACTTGGTCCAACTTTCTGAGGAACCACCAAACTGCCAAACTGATTTCAAAAGTGGTTGTACTACCTTGCAATCCTACCAAAAATGGAAGAGTGTTCCTCTTTCTCCAAATCCTCACTAGCACCTGCTGTCACCTGAGTTTTTGATCTTAGCCATTCTGACTGGTATGAGGTAGAATCTCAGGGTTGTTTTGATTTACATTCCCTAATGACTAAGGATGATGAACATTTCTTTAGATGCTCCTTGGCCATTTGGTATTCCTCAGTTGAGAATTCTTTGTTTAGTTCAGTACCCTATTTTTAATAGGGTTATTTGATTTTCTGGAGTCTAACTTATTGAGTTCTTTGTATATATTGGATATTAGCCCTCTAATGGATGTAGGATTGATAAAGATCTTTTCCCAATCTATGGGTTGCAGTTTTGTCCTATTGACAGTATCCTTTGCCTTTACAGAAGTTTTGCAACTTTATGAGGTCCCATTTGTCTATTTTTGATTTTAGAGCATAAACCATTGGTTTTCTGTTCAGGAAGTTTCCCCTGTGCACATGTGTTCCAGTCTTTTCCCCACATTCTCTTCTAATAGTTTCAGTGTTTCTGATTTTCTGTGGAGATCCTTGATCCACTTGGACTTGAGCTTTTTACAAGGAGATAAAAATGGATCCATTTGCATTCTTCTATATGCTGACTCCCAGATAAACGAGTGCCATTTGTTGAAAATGCAGTCTTTTCCCACTGGATGATTTTAGCTCCTTTGACAACTATCAATGAGTACAGGTATGTGGGTTAATTTCTCTTTCTTCAATTCTATTCCATTCATCTTCTTGCTGTCTCTGTATCAATACCATGCAGTTTTTTATCACTATTGCTCTGTAATACAGCTTGAAGTCAGGGATGATGATTCCCCCAAAATTTCTTTTATTGTTGAGAATAGTTTTCGCTACCCTGAGGTTTTTTTTTTTTTTTGGATATTTCAAATAAATTTTCAAATTGTTCCTTCTAATTCTATGAAGAATTGAGTTGACATTTTGATGGGTATTGCATTGAATCTGTAGATTGCTTTTGGCAACATGGTGATGACAGTTTTTACTATATTAATCCTGCCGATCCATGAGCATGGGAGATCTTTCCCTTATCTGAGATTTTCTTTGATTTCTTTCTTTAGAGACTTGAAGTTCTTGTCCTAGAGATGTTTCATTTGCTTGGTTAGAGTTACACTAAGGTATTTTATATTATCTGTGACTTCTGAGAAGGGTGTTGTTTCCTTAATTTCTTTCTCAGGCTGTTTATCCTTTGGGTAGAGGAAAGCTACTGATTTGAGTTAATTTTATATCTAGCCACTTTGCCGAATTTGTTTATCAGGTTTAGGATTTGTCTTGTGGCATTTTTGGGGGTCACTCATCTGCAAATAGTGATATTTTAAATTTTTCCTTTGTAATTCATATCACTTTGACATCTTTTTGTTGTCTAATTGCTCTGGCTAGGACTTAGAGTACTATATCGAATAGGTAGGGAGTGAATGAGAGTGGGATTGTTTCATTTTTCTCTCCTTTTAGTTTGATGTTGGCCACTGGTTTGCTGTATGTTGCTTTTACTATTTTTAGGTATGGGCCTTCAATTCCTGATATTTCTAAGACTTTTAACATGCAGGGGTGTTGAATTTTGTGATATTCTCAGACTCTTATGAGATGATCTTGTGTTTTTTTTCTTTGAGTTTTTTTTTTTTTTTAATATATTGGATTGTGTTGATGTATTGAAGCAACACTCTGCATCCCTGGGATGAAGCCTACTTGATTATGTGTTCTTAGATTTAGTATGTGAGAATTTTATCGAGTATTTTTGGATCTATATTCATAAGGAAAATCGGTCTGAAGTTTTCTTTCTTTGTTAGGTCTTTCTGTCATTTAGGTATCAGAGTAATTGTGGCTTTCAAGAATGAATTTGGTAGAGTACCTTTTGTTTCTATTTTGTGGAATAGTTTGAGGACTATTGGTATTGGGTCTTCTTTGAAGGTATGATAAAACTCTGCACTAAATTCATCTGGTCCTTAGCTTTTTTTTTGGTTGGGAGACTATTAATGACTATTTCTATTTAGTTAGGGGATATGGGACGGTTTAGATCATTTATCTGATCTTGATTTAACTTTGGTAACTGGTATCTGTCTAGAAAATTGCCCATCTCATCCAGATTTTACAGTTTTGTTGAGTATAGGTTTTTGTAGTAAGATCTTACGATTTTTTTCAATTTCCTTGGTTTCTGTTGATATGTTTCCCTTTTCATTTCTGATTTTGTTCATTTTGATACTGTCTCTGTCCCCTCTGGTTAGTCTCTTTTAGGTTTTATCTATCTTGTTGATTTTCTCAAAGAATCAGCTCCTGGTTTTGTTGATTCTTTGTATAGTTCTCTTTGTTTCTATTTGCTTGTTTTCAGCCCTGAGTTTGATTATTTCCTGCCCTCTACTCCTCTTGGGTGTGTTTGCTTCTTTTTGTTCTAGAGCTTTCAGGTGTGCTGCTAAGCTGCTAGTGTGTGCTCTCTCCAGTTTCTGTTTGGTGGCACTCAGAGCTATAAATTTTCCTACTAGCACTGCTTTCATTTTGTCCGATAAATGTGGGTATGTTGTGCCTTCATTTTCATTAAATACTAAAGAGTTTTTAATTTCTTTCTTTTTTCTTCCTTGACCAAAGTATCAATGAGCAGAGTGTTGTTCAGTATACATGTATATGTGGGTTTTCTGTTGTTTTTGTTGCTGTTGAAGACCAGCCTTTGTTAGTGGTGGTCTGATAGGATGCATGGGATTATTTCCGTCCTTTTGTATCTGTTGAGGCCTGTTTTGTGATCAATTATATGGTCAATTATGGAGAAGGTGTCATGAGGTGCTGAGAAGAAGGTATATTCTTTTTTCTAGGATGAAATTTCCTATAGATATGTGTTAAATCCATTGGGTTCATAACTTCTGCTAGTTTCACTGTGTCTCTGTTTAGTTTTTGTTTCCATGATTTTTCCATTGATGAGAGTTGGGTGTTGAAGTCTCCCACTATTATTGTGTGAGGTGCAATGTGTGCTTTGAGCTTTAGTAAAGTTTCTTTTATGAATGTGTGTGTCCTTGCATTTGGAACATAGATGTTCAGAATTGAGAGTTCATCTTCTTAGATTTTTTTCCTTTGATCAGAATGAAGTTCCTTCCTTTGCTTCTTGGGACCATTTGCTTGGACATTTTTTTTCCAGCCTTTTTCTCTGAGATAGTGTCTGTCTTTGTCACTGAGATGTGTTTCCTGTATGCATCAGAATGCTGGGTCCTGTTTATGTATCCAGTCTGTTAGTCAATGTCTTTTTATTGGGCAATTGAGTACATTGATGTTAAGAAATACTAAGGAAAAGTGATTGCTGCTTCCTGTTATTTTTGTTGTTAGAGGTAGAATTATGTTTGTGTGTCTATTTTCTTTTGGATTTGTTGAAATGAGATTATTTTCTTGCTTTTTCTAGGGTGTGGTTTCCTTCCTTGTGTTGGAGTTTTCCATCTATTGTCCTTTGTAAGGCTGGATTTGTGGAGAGATCTTGTGTAAATTTAGTTTTGCCGTGGAATATCTTGGTTTCTCCATCTAAGTTAATTGAGAGTTTTGCTGGGTATAGTAACCTGGGCTGGCATTTATGTTATCTTAGGGTCTGTATGACATTTGCCCAGGTTCTTCTGGCTTTTATAGTCTCCAGTGATAAGTCTGGTATAATTCTGATAGGTCTGGTTCATATGTTACTTACTGCTTTGAATATTCGTTCTTTGTTTTGTGCATTTGGTTTTTTCATTAATATATGACAGGAGGAGTTTCTTTTCTGGTCCAGTCTATTTGGAGTCCTATAGGCTTCTTATATGTTCATGAGCATCTCTTTCTTTAGGTTAGAGTAGTTTTCTTCTACAATTTTGTTGAAGATATTTACTGGCCCTTTAAGTTGGGAATTTTCACTCTCTTCTATACCTATTATCCTTAGGTTTCATCTTCTCATTGAATCCTGGATTTCCTGGATGTTTGGGGTTAGGAGCTTTTAGCATTTTAAATCTTCTTTGACTGTTGTGTATCTTATGTACCCGAGAGTCTCTCTTCTATCTCTTGTATTCTGTTGGTGATGCTTGCATCTATGACTCTTGATCTCTTTCCTATGTTTTCTATCTCCAGGGTTGTTTCCCTTTGTGATTTCTTTATTGCTTCTATTTCCATTTTTAGATCCTGGGTGGTTTTGTTCAATTCTTTCACATGTTTGGTTGTGTTTTTCCTTTAATTCTTTAAGGATTTGTTTATGTTTTCTCTATAAGGGCTTCTAGTTGTTTACCTGTGTTCTCTTGTTTTTCTTTAGGGAGTTATTTATATCCTTCTTAAAGTCCTCTATCATCACCATGAGAAGTGATTTTAAATCTGAATCTTGTTTTTCCAGTGTGATTAGGTATCAGAACTTGCTGTAGTGGGAGAACTGGGTTCTGATCATGCCAAGTAAACTTGGTTTCTGTTGCTTATGTTCAACTGATTATCTTTAGTGCTACGTGTCCATGCTGTCTCTTACTGAAGCCTGTTCTTCCTGTAATCCTGATTGTGTCAGAACTCCTCAGAGTCTAGGTGTCTCTGTGATCCTGTGATTTTAGGATCCTGGGATCCTGGGTGTATCAGAACACATAGGAGTCAAGTTTCCTCTGGGTGTTTTGGGACTGGGTACAAAGCTAAGACTCAAGTTCTGCTCAGGGCACTGGGTCAGACTGAAAGGAACCAGTGCCACTGGCTGGGCAAGGGTTCCTATGTCCCTGGATCCTGGAAGTCCCAGTTACTCCCAATGTTGAGCAAGATGTTGTAGTCTTCTCGCCTGTGATCCTGGGCATGTTAGAGTACCTGGGAGTCTAACACGATATTGTGGGACTAAGTGCAGAGCCAGTGCTCAAGATCTGCTCAGAGCACCAGCTCAGATCAGAAGGATCAGGCCAATCTCTTACTGGTTCCATCACAGAATCCTCTGATAGATATATCAGATACCCCGCTTTTTATTTCTTACCACAGCTACTAACCAATCAACTTTAATTTGACAGGTGCTGCATCCATACAGTACATAAGATTTTTCTCTACATTACTGGTGCCTGGTGATATCTTCATTTTATTTTACTGAGACCTGAGTCAGATTGCTAACCTACAAAACTTCAAGGAAACTGTAGTATTTTTAAAGTGGAGTAATCTGTTCCAACAGAAATGGAAAGCGGGTATATTTTCTAAAGATATTTCTGTTTGTTTATTTTTTCATTTAGAAAGTATAATAATCCTAAATGTACAAGTCAGAAGTACATTTCTCACCTATTCCTTTCTCTAGAGGTATGAACAATCTTAAGAAATCTCAAGGTGGTCTTGCCTTCTTGTTAGGTATGGAAGAAGAAGAAGAAGAAGAAGAAGAAGAAGAAGAAGAAGAAGAAGAAGAAGAAGAAGAAGAAGAAGGAGGAGGAGGAGAAAGAGGAGGAGGATGAATAAGAAGGAGAAGAAGAAGAAGAAGAAGAAGAAGAAGAAGAAGAAGAAGAAGAAGAAGAAGAAGAAGCACAACAACGACAACAACAAAATTTGTATATGCTGCTCTCAAGTTGAGCAACCTATGTTCAGGGTTCCTCTGAGCTATCTTGTGGCTTAGGCCATATCCTTGACCCTAAGGTTTGTCTACTAGTTCAGTTATGATCACATTTATGGCATTTCACTCTTCTGAAAATCCTCCAGTCCTCCTATAAAGTCCTCACTCTCACCAGCATGTTTCAAGTACATTATTGAGTCTATATATCCAGAATCTTGCTCTGCTATTGCTATCTGGGGATAATTTTTCATTTATTGCCACCTGGTCCTTGATTATCTGTTCTAACCTATTATTGCTCATGGAATTGAGGGTCATTATATACTAATGTCCAGATTCCAACTTTGTTTTTCCTTTGAGAGATGCTGAAATCTTTTCTTTCTGTTTTATTTATTAAGTTACTGTTAATTTATATTTATTGAAATATAATTTAATATTATATTTACTGGTATGGTACTGGGATTTTGGTATAGATTACTAAACAATTGTCAATTCAAAACAAGTGAGTTGGAGAGAATCTATGAGGAGCTTGGGGAGGGGACAGTAAATAGAATATATTCTATGAAAAACATCTAATTTCAATGAAAATAAATCAAGATTCAGCTTCATGAAGTTCATAAAAGGCTTCATGATTCTTGAATGATTCATGGTCAAAAATAAATCACAATCTACCTTCATGAAGCTCATGAAAGAATATATATATATATATTCACATGGAAGGATGAAAATATAAAACTAAATAAAAACAAATTGTATAAGAAATTTTTTTAGTTCAACAATTTTAAAAGGTGATAAATAAGATCATTATATAAAGATAAATGGGTCAATTAAAAGATTAAGGTAGTTATAAATACATATTCACTCAACATTTTAACATCTATTTATTAAAAGCATATTTCAAGCAATCATAATGAAGAAATTTTAACACATTAAATTCATAGTGCATTGATATTATACTTCCAGAGATATTTAGATGATCTAGAGAGAATTTGTAAGAAAATATTAGACTTGAAATCACATTTTAGACCAAGTAGCCTCAATAGAAATGTGTAGAGTACTCCATTAAAAACTAGGATCAATATTCATGTCTTTATTGTTCTAATTAGTGTCTACTTCTGGTTAGATGAAACAAACCCAGCACACATCTCAGATTTTGTCTATGAGATATATCAAAAAACAATAATAAAATAATAGACAAATCACCAATGTAAGAATATTTAACATTCAATGTGATACTTTAATGTGTATATATGATATACAATGAAAAAGCAAACTTGCTAATCTATCAATTTTTGCACTTATCATTCTTTAACTTGAAAAAATGTTTCAATAATTTTGGTATCACATAGGTTGCACATTTACTCTAAAGCCATTTTTAGTTATTAATTTATGCATTGAATAGTTAAGACACTTTTATATTAAAGTAATTTAAATTCATACTCTAATTAATATATGTGATTTACAATAAAGATAATAAAATTTTTCCAACCATACTGTAGACTTCTAAAACTTCACTGAATCAATCACACTATTTATCTTTATCCCTGGCAATAGGCAATACTTGATATCTTGAGCCAAGAGTTTGTTAAATCATTTTTATGAGACTTGAGGTTACTATTGTCTACTATTATCCTATCTACTAATTAGGTCTGTCTCTCCATACGTATTCTGTATGAAAAGTTGATGATTTGCACTTATTTAGCCAGGAAACATAAAGTAATGAAATGGCTAAGTTAAATTGCTTGAACCTAAAAGCAGCTGTTTCATGTCACATGAAATTGATGCATTTTTCAAAATTCAAAAATGCATCCAATGTTTCTGGAAATACTAAAATTAAGCTGTGGTTATAGTTTAGTGTTAGCCTGCTTAGCATGTAGAAGGCTCTTGTTAATAATTTGAGGCGGTGACACAAATAATTAGGTAAATAAAATTTACTTATATTACTTTATATATATTTAAACTTACAAAGTGAAAATAATACCATAAAAATATAATCATTAATTGATTTTCATCAGGTAATTTTCTCCTCATTTAAGAATGACTTAGCTAGGAGGAATGATACCATGTTGTTAATAATGCAGGCGGAACACTTTGAATTTCTAAAGTTGATGTATACAATTTCAATTGGGAAAGGGGGAGAATCATATAATTAACTTAATTAACTGAAAATATGATACTCTTATTATATAGGGACTTGAATCTCACATCATTTCAAGAAAAGGCTGACTATTGTTATTAGTCTGTGGACATCCAAGAGCTTTGTAAAC
>JADRCD010210804.1:1931-27447 GCA_019843815.1 Montemys delectorum
GAGTTTGTTCTTGTTGGTTTTGTTTGTTTGTTTGTTTGTTTTTTGGAGGGGAAACTGGGAAAGGAGAAATTTACATGTAAATAAAGGAAATACCTAATTTTTTTTAAAAAAAAATTTTATTCATCTTTTAATTTTAAAGCCATCCTTTAGTCCTTAACAAACTCGCCATAGTGAACCATTTCTGGGAAACAGTAGAAAGCTTTTGCCAGGATATTGGGTAGATCTTGGCACATATATGAATTGATTATATTTTGTTGATGAGTTTAATCTTTGACTGGTTTATTGATTGATTGATTGATTGGTAGCTAAGGCAGGGTCTTTCTGCATAGCCCTGGCTGACCTGGTGCTCACTGTTTAGTCTAAAAAGCTAGCCTTAAACTCAGTCATGTACAGCCAAAAATAACAAGCTTCTATAAATGTAGGTACAACACTTTGTGAGGTAAGGAGGGCATGCAAGCATTCTCCAAGACAGTGTTACTGTCATGGTTCTGCCTTCCCTTGTGTACTGGAAGCACGTTGTCCTATAGGCCCAATTGTGATCTCTCTCTCTACAGTGGGTTCCACTAGCAACTTAGGACGTTTACACAGACTCTCCTCATTCAGAGTCTCAGTCTGAGGCCTTGATCAGCATCACTCTGTCCCATGGTTCTTATCCTATGGGCCTCAACTCCTGTGAGGGTCAAATAACCCTTTCATGGGGTTCTCCTAAGACCATAGGAAAAACAGACACTTATATTATGGTCCCTAACAGTAGCAAAACTACAGTTACGAAGTAGGAACAAAAATAATTTTATGGTTGGGGGGTTACCACAACATGAGGAAATGTATTAGAGGGTCTCAGCATTCACAAGTTTGAGAAGCATTGTTCTAGAACTTGCTTGTAGATGCACCTACCACAGCCATTTTCTCTAAGCCATCTGTCTCTAGGAACTGTGACCCATCACTGTCCCCCTACCTGATTCCAAGTCGTCCTTTCCTCTTGTCTCTGAGTTCTTCCTTCAAAGACCCTCCCAACAGACAGTATCTTTTCTTTTTAAGATGAAAAAGAAATAAATAAGAAGAAACTGACTTAGGGTTAACTCAGTTGGTAAAGTGTTTGCCTCACAAATGTGAGGACCCAAGTTTGATCCCCCAGGAACCACATAAAAGTGTTGCGTGTGTTGTTATGTGCTTGTAATTCCCATGTCACTGGGGAAGCAGTGACATGGTTCATCGGCCTATCTAGTCTAATTGGTGGGCTCTAGGCCAATGAGAGACCCTATCCCAAGATAAGTGAATAGTGTTCCTAAGGATGAGACCAAAGATTGTTCCCCCTGGCCTCCTCATACACATGCCCCCACACATGGACATACACATACATACACACAAGCATGGGCACACATGTTATTTTAAAAAGAGAAACAGCTTCGTTCATGGGGTTGATGTTGATGGCACAGGTTCCTCATGTGTTTTAAAACAAAGGCACTCAGTATGAAGGGCACTCAGCAAATCCTGTGAAGACAGCTCTAACATGGGCCAGTTATGTCCCAGAGCTGGTTTGCTTCCCACCTCTGTAGTCTAGCAGTGGTGTGAAGGAGCTGTTTACTCCAGCAGGTTCTAGATCTGATGCATTTGAGTGACTCGAATTTGGGCGGAAGGGGGTTGGCACTGCTGTGTTGGCTGTTTGCCTGAGTCCAGGTGTGTCTCAGACACCTAAGACTGTCCTCCAAATTCCCTTCTTCCTTTCTTCCAAAACTCTGAATGAGCCCAGTCTGCAGGTATCCTGCTCTGCTATAGAACAGAAGTACTCTCTGTAAAGCTAGTCTCTGTAGTAATGCTTTATCCGAGGGATAGCAATGTAGAAATTCTAAGGGTGACCCAGGTCTTCCTGGGAGCCAGGCCGTTTCTAGGAAGGACTCCTTGCAGAGTGTGACTCAGCAGCTTATCTCTGACATTTTCAGTCCTGTTATCGATACATAGAAAACACGAAAGATCAGAGTCAGTTTTTAATCACTGATGGTACATAGTTCTCAGCT
The DNA here is from genome assembly GCA_019843815.1 of Montemys delectorum. Lineage (NCBI taxonomy): Eukaryota > Metazoa > Chordata > Mammalia > Rodentia > Muridae > Montemys > Montemys delectorum. The sequence goes on from JADRCD010210804.1 coordinate 3,947, forward strand.
GGTCATTGAGGAAGGCACCCTACCTATCCACTCACACAGCTGTCAGACCAGCAATACAGCATCTGCTCCCCAGCCCTCACCTATTTCTCTTGGCAGAGCTATCCTAGGGTCATCCTACTGCATGAGTTTTCAGTGCTCATCTGGAACTATTTCTTTCTCAAGGAATGTTGAAGCTGTTACCGGCACCATTCAAAGGAACTTCCTTCACACTGTCATGGGTCTTTCTCACTGCATGATGGGTTCCCAAAGTCCAGGTCCTTGCCTGGCCTCTTGCCTAACAGTGTCTCCCCTCTTGCCACAGTACTCATGTTCCCACGGTTTATAGATTTGAATGTGCTGGTAAGCTCCTGGTCTGTTGTCAGTGATTAGGGGCTGACATGTATACAAACATTGTATTTTCAGTTCTTAATATATAGAATTTGCTGCCATTTTTCTTAAAACCTTTAACTGGGAGCTCTTTAGACCTGCGTTCTCAGTGTGTGCAGTGTGTGGTTAGGTTCTTGTGTTTAAAGAAGAGTGCATTAGTGCACAAGGTATGCCCTGACCCTCTTTTGTGTGTGTGTGTGTGTGTGTGTGTGTGTGTGTGGTGGATCTGAGAGGAGAAAATACAAGAGGTAAGATAACCCTGGTGCTGATGGCATTTGCTCCAGCACAGTAAATGTCTTCCTCCTCCCACTGGCCCCTCCTGTATCCTCTGAAGCTTGTAGGTTTTACTGTAGTAGTGGGCTCCTTTCTCCTCCCAGTGCCAGGCCTGACCACAGTGATGGCCATTCTGCTGTTCACATATCGACTGCAGGCCCTGTCGCCCTGGAGAGTGATTTCTTTTTTAGAGGAAAGATATTTATGACTGAAAACAGTGCTAAAAACATGAGAATATTGATCATGGTTTTGAGAGATGCTCGCGGTGAATCACCTGATATACCTAAATATCGGCTTTATTCCATCTTTCCTAAAAGATGGATTGCCAGCACAAAAGATGAACAACCATGAGGGGGAAAATCTTACATCTTTCTGATAGGCTGTCTCACTTCTCTCCATAACAACAGGGAGATGAGAAGTCTTCGTGGCCTCTGCAAATAAAGAAAGCGTAATAAGCTGTGTGCCAGAAGAGGATGTGAACTGCCTTGGGTGTACTTGATTTAACTCGGAGTAGTGAGTTAAATTGGCATCAGATGAAAACTCAAATAGCTAAACATTTAACCAGCTTACAATAAAAAATTATTCTAAAATCAACATACAAATAGAGATGAAGGAAGGAACTATGATCATCTGAGAACCAAGTTCCATGTGTTCCAAGGTCATCTTTCTGCTCCCCTGGACACTGATAGAGGGACACACACAGCTTGTTGTTTACTCATCAGACATTTTGGTACTTTTCTGCCATTTGCTTTTTCTTAAAGTGGGCCTGTTTGAGATCTAGATTATGTGTTGCTTTTTAGACATAAGGAGAAGGGTAGAGAGGCAGGCTTATCTTCCTGAGGAAGCTGAAGTATGGATTGGTAGGGATTTGTCCTTTGGCTTCCAGGGTAGCAGTTCAGAGCCTGCCCTTCCTTTGCCCAAAGCCTTATTTTATATCATCTGAGAGAGGGTCTCACTGTATAGCCCTGCTGGCCTGGATCTCTAGCTGTAGTCCATCCAGGCTGGCCTTGAACTCACAGAGATCCACCTGTGTCTGCCTCCTGAGTACTGAGATCAAAGGTGTATACCAACATGCCCAGCTTATTTTTTAACATTTATTTTTAATTATGTGTATCTGCTTGTATGTGTCTATGTGTGGATGTGCATCTGTGTGCAGGGGCCTTCGGTGGCCAGAAGACATCTTAGACAACCTGAGTGCTGAGAACCAAACTTGGCTTCTCTGTAGGAGCAGTACACACTCTTGATTACCAAGCTATATCTCCAGCCACTCTAGCATCTTCCCATATTCCTATTGTCAACATCCCCATAGCCAGTGTGAATAACCCTGATTTTGCAGCAGGATTGTCCTGTGCAACATGTCAGTACTGCTCTCATGCCCAGAAAGGCAAGGCACTCCCAGCCACCACATGAGACACAGCTTTAACCATGGCTGTGTCTGTGACCTGCAAGCCAGCACATTGACAACTGTGGTCTGCCTGCCTGCCTGTGGTGACACTAGGTTGACGAAGATAAGCCCCAGAGTATGTATTTGAGTATGCTGGGGCAGGTTATGGGCTCCTTAAGAGAAGGGCTAGGTTGCACACCAAGATATCATAGCCAAGAGCGCATGATCCCAAGAGATGGTGTGTTCATAGAGCCAAGAAACCTCCCAGGAATAGGGAAGATGGCATATCCATAGGGGAAATTTGGCAAAATGCTTACTTCAGAGAGAAGAGGTCAACCACTACACCCAGGGAGCCTAGGTCATCTCATGGCCAAGTAGGCACCAACCACCACAGAGACATTTCTTGGGCCTGGAAAACAGTTCTGGGACCTCTTGTAGGGCAGCCCTAAAAAGGTATACCCTTTGGTTAATTCTAGTATGACCCTGGAATTACAAGTCCTTGGCCTCTTGGCTTGGTGTAATATGCAGATGGTGGTTGCTAGGTGTGCTCACCAGGAGCCCCACTCACTAGCTGTGAGTTTTAATTTCCAACACATAAAAATGGGGGACACTCTTCTTTCAACTATCATAGAGCAGCTTTATTTTCTTCTTTCTCCTGTAATATAGGACTTCTCCTTTTTACAGATTTATTGAGATGTGTTCACATAGTCTAAAATTCTTCTGATTAAGAGTAAGTGTTAGTATAGTTTGTGTCTACTGCTACAGTGTAACACTAGAGTATTTTAACAGTCTCCAAAGCAGTGACTCTGGGGCTGAATGAGCCCTTATGTCCTGTTCCTCTCCGGGCAACAGGCAGACATTGGTCCTTTTCTGCCATTGTGGAGTTCTATTCTGGACATTCTATGTACATGGAGTCATGCAATATAGGGGTATATGTGACCTTTCCCCCCCTTGCAAAGTATGATGCTTTCAAGGTCCAACCATGTCATAGTGTGTCAGTAGTTTGTTTCTTTTTATGGCAACACTCTTCATGTAGCCAGGTCATCTTGCTTATGCCATTGGATAGCCATGTAGGTGTCTCACCCTTCTGGCTGTTGTGAATGGAGTTTCTGTGAACATTCCTGTGTGTATGTGTTTTCCTTCCTCTTGGGTATGTATGTTGGAGGACTGCTGGGTCATAAGATAGTTCCACACTGAGAAGTGTGAGAAAGACTCAGCATATCTAATCCAGCTGAGCCATTTTGCAATTCTGTCTGTGAGGGGACATTCTTCCTGTCCTCACCACAGTTTCTACAGGTTGTATCTGTTTTATTTTAGCCATTCCCAATAAGTGCAAAGTGTCTGTTCATTGTGTAAAATAGGAGTCACTCTGGGAACAGCAAACAGGGTGTCAATGAGATCCATAGGTACAGAAGACTGCAGAGGGAACACTCCCCTCAAGTAGCACTGCTAAGGCACAAGCCAGAAAGCACCCATCACCATGAGGGCTTCCTAATTCCCTCTCTCTTCCCCACCTTCTTCCAGGCCATCCTACTTGTTGCTAGGCAACTGTTTATTTACTGTTAAGATATGCATTAGTTTCAGTTTTCTAGAATTTTACATGGACATAAACACATGTAAAATTATACATTATATATGGGTAAAATGTTACAGTTTCATACATGGACTCCATGGTACAGACTTTTTTGCTTGTCTGATGATATTTTTGCATATGCAGTCTGTTACATGTGACTGTCTTTGTGGAACAGTATCCCCCTGGACATACCATTGCTTACTCACCAGCTATAGACAGAGGCTTTGTCTTTGAATGTCAGCAGTAACAAATAATGTTGCTATAAACATTTATGAAGAAATCATTGTAAAAAGATACATTCTTATTTCTGTAAGGGAAACAGCTGGGTGCTAGTCATGTGATTGGTGGGTTGCAAACTGGTTTTTGAGGGCTTTACCATCTTCTTCCCTCAACCAGCAGTGGGCAAGAGTCTCAAGTCTTTCCTTCCTCCCCTCATGTGGCTGTTCTTTTCCTTCAGCCCAGGGGCTCCCCATCTGTGTAGCTCTGCTGGTGATGGATTCTTTGGTCTTGTGTGTTGGACAAATCATTTTAATCATAACAATGAAAAGATGACCTCTAGAGTTTAGGTTTCTTTGGTTGTAATTTTCTCCTGTATGTCTTAACTGTCCTTTGTTCCACTGCCCCATGCCTTTCATTGTTTCTCAACAGAGATCTGTTGTGTTTCTCTTTTTTTGTTCCTGTGGATTGTATCTCCCTCACCTTGTTGTAAGATTTTGGGCTAGCTTGATAATTTCTTGTTTAAGTATCGCTTTCTTTATGTCCATTGGACTTTGGATTCATTGAGGTCTTAAATTTGTGGGTTCATAATTTTTTCCATAAAATAAAAAAGGTTCTGTGGCTAAGACATTTAAATTTTTTCTTTCATAAATTTGCTTTTCATAAATTTTAATGAAGTATTTGTACCCCACCCATATATTTTAAAGGACTATTCTCCCAAGACACACTGTAGTCATCTTCACCTCGTCTGCTCACAAGAGATCACTGTAACTGGGTTGTTGGTTTTTGATATTCCCTTATAAAAACGGAGTGCAGGCCATGGGAAGTTCACCTGAGTATCCAGAAATCCCTTCCCAACCAGTTGAGTTTAATTGCACCCTGATGGCTTTGTGATCTAGGGGAAGGCTAGAATGTATAGGTGGAGAAGGACTGGAGGTAGGGGCTCCATCTCCACTTTGGTGGTCATCATCCCTGCTGGATGCAGACCTTCCAGTGTGGTTATTTTGAAGCTACATATGTCTCCATCCTTAATCTGTCACACCCTTACCCATGATCCCTCACTCTGTAAGTCAGGCTAGTAAACTTATTGGTTCCCCAGATTGAGCCTTAGTGAAATCATATCTCTGTAGGAAGAAGGATTGAGTGTTGTTTGCATCTCTCCCAAGGAAAGAAGTTTTAGCAACATGTGCACTCATGCACACTAAGTATCGCCCCCACACTCCCTCACACCTTGTTCTGGTTGTTTAGTGTTTGGTTTCCAGTAGCTTCCAGTATGTGTAATTGATTCACTTAGGTCCTTCAGTGTACCTCCAGTCTTCATCTCCGAAAGCACCGTGTGTGTCATTTGGGCATTCTCACCTTTGTGAGGCATGGGATCCCTTGATGGTAGTTAAGTTTGTCTACTGTGTGTATCACCTCTGGGTCATTCAGCTTTCTTCTCCATGTAGCTGTTAAAGTCTTCTTTTAAGCCTGGCTGGTAACTGGTGCTTTACACAAAGACTATTAATCTAAATAGTCCCAGCAAAATACTAGGGTCTTAGTCCTGCAACTGTAAGGAAATACATCTGTAAGCAGAGAGACAGGGAAAGAAACTGAGCTGTAAACACCAAGAACAATATCAGTGGCTGGCACCAACTTCAGCCTGTAAGTAAAAGACCAAATTTACCCCAGAGAAATGAAATGACAAAATTGTGATTTCTTAAGTCATTGAGTGTGATTTGTGATATAGTGATTTGTCACAAGGCAATAGAGAGCCGACACAGTATACATTGTCTTCCATTATTTAAAAGGTTTCATAAATGAGTTTTAGGTCAATGGGCTGGATAGTTTTATGTTATCTTGGTACAAGCTAGAGTTATCTGAATGGAAGGAACCTCAATTGAGAAAATGCCTCCATATGATCCAGTTGTAGGTTATTTTCTTAGTAATTGGTTGGAGAGGGCCCAGCCCATTTGGGTGGTGCTGTTCTTGGGATGATGATCCTGGGATCTATATAGGAAGCAGGCTGAGCAAGTTGTAAGGAGCAGGTCAGTAAGCAGCACCCATCTATGGCCTCTGCAGCAGCTCCTGCCTCCAGGTTTCTGCCCTGTTTGAGTTCCTCTCATCACTTCCTTCAGTGGTAAACTACAATATGAACTTGTAAACCAAATAAACCCTTTCTTCCCCAAGTTGCTTTTCGTCATGGTGTTGCATTGCATCAATAGAAGCCCTAAGACACCCACTGCCTGCAGTGATATAGCTTAAAAGCAATTGTGTGGCTCTATGTCTTATGCTTATGCTTACTTATGATATTCCCAAGACTTGGAGCCTGTGGCTCAATGTAAGTGGATTCATAGAGATACCCATGAAGTATGTGAGTATCTAGGGAGCATGGATGGGCTGCAGTCCTACCTATCTTGGGAAGCATCTCTAATCACAGACCAGCACCTTCGGTCCTTACTACCTCTGAGAGAGATGCCTAGCAACACATCTGTGCCACAAGGTATCTGGGAAACAGACAGAATTGTGCATTCTACTCAGTAGTTGTGGCACGAAGAGCCGTTATCTTGGAAGTTACTTGGCTTCTGCTTCCATTACAGCTTCATGATGTGAGGTAGGATGTGGAATTTGTATTTTTGAGCCCTTTGTAGACTCACTTGTTATGTCTAGTATTCATTGTAAACTTGAGAATCTGGAATCACTGGGGCTTGAGCCTGTGGGATTATCTTGATGGGATTGAGGTCTGAAGACTTGCCCACTGTGGGTGACCCATGGCTGGGATCCTGGACTGTATAAGTACAGAAAGGGAGATGAGCAGTGAAAGATATACAGTGGCATGTACTGTATATACACTGTATATCTTTGTTCATTCAAAGCTTCTTCAACGTGGATGCGGTGCTTCAAGTGCCTGCCTCCCTGATTCTCTTGCTGTGATGGGCAATGATTTAAAATAAGCCCCTTCTCCCTTAAGTTACCTTTGCCAGAGTATACTATCATAGCAGCAGGAATCATAGTAGCAGGAATCATAGCAGCAGGAACAGAGGCCAAGACATCCCCCAAACGATAGAAGGCTCAAACAGAGGCCTTCCTTTATTTATGGCAGGATTGAAGTGTCTTATAGATCAGATCAAGGTGACCCCAGTTGTGTGTGTAATAAGGTGTGCTTACTAGAGGAGCATATCTGTGGGGAAGCCCAACATGCACTTGATACCTTAGAAGCTGCTCTATGCAGCTAGGTCTCCCACTCATCCAAGGCCTGGCTTCCTGCTGTTCATACCCCCTGACCCCAAGTCATAGCCTCTGGGTCACCACCCTTGTCTCCTGATCCCTACTTCTCTGAATCATTTTTCTTGCCTCTCAGCAGGTGGGGATACCCATTCTTATGAATTCTAGTTCCCATTTAGCTCAGTATGATGCTGTTTGGTCCATCCTTGGATGTTAGAATTTGCCTCTGTCATCTGTCTTCCCAAAGCCTAAATTTTCAAAAAGATAAGATCGCACAATGCAGATCTCATCCTTAGTTATTGGTGGTCAAAATGGCCAGGCAGAGTAGCATTCTGTATGTTAGACTCTCTCTAATCCAAAGGCCTGACACCTGCCTGCCAGCCATTTCTTGCTTGGCAGCATCTCTTTGATATATACAATAGGTTTAAAGTAAAAAATAGAGTTCACTTTATAGACACTTTGAGCATGTTCTGTAAAGTGTAATGTGTTTCTATGGCTCTTTCCTGGAAAAGCACCTAAAGCCAGGGTGTGCATGGTCTGAGCACTTCAGTTTGGAATTTTCATTCATTAGATGGCCCACTCAGCACTATTTAAATTCTAATAAAGAGGCTGGACACATTGTGAGCAAATTTGCCTGTATCATTTGTGAATCTCCATCAGAGCAAAATAAGAGTCTCTTCCTATTTTTCAATGAATAGTTTTTAGCCATGGAATTGCTGGCAGAGGCAAGAAAGTATGAATCTTATTTTTGTGGATCTAGCCAGGAAGGAGAACGTAAACTTTGAAAAGTGTGTCATTTACCATTCACAGTCTAATGAAAAACTGAGAGAGGCTAGGAACTCTCTATAAAAATTCCGATATCAGCATTTAGGACACAGCAAGATAGGGTACACAGCATTTAAGGGATTCACAATCGCCAGTTTACAGGCACTCTAAACGTCGTGAATCTTGTGCTGGCAATCACAATCTGGATTTTATTACCAAAAAGGACCCCCTTATGAGGAATATGCCTGTGCCGTGTGCAGGTTAGCAAACAGAAATGCTGCCTCCTCCTTCCCCAGCTGAAGGAAGCAAGGGGCTCAGTTACCCTTGCAAGTGCAAAGGACCCTTGCTCCCACAAGAATGGCTACTCTGTCCAAAAATTTCTGAAAACAGTATAGTACTTGAAAACCTGAATGAACTGCAAATTAGTCAGTGTTTCTAGTCAGTGTTTGTGGACATCAGAGGGGCTGGGCAGCTGAGCAGCAGGTAAAGCAGCTAGGGTCAGGATGTGTGATACTCCATGCAGAAGAAAGTCTGGGTAGTGCTCTGTTTCTACATTATGAGCCATAATCCCTTTCATTTTTTACTGTTTGTTGCTGCCCCACAGACCTTGTATAAGCGTTTTCAAAGATAATCTGGGAGAGCTTAGGAGCATGGGAAGAAGTGATGTGACTTTGTCTCTGGGATCCTTCCCTGAAGAATCCATAGGTCTGGACAAATGTTGGTGCTCATACACATGTCTCTCCAGAAGCCTTCTAGATCAGATGATCTTGACTCTGGTGCTCCCTATGGCTGTGTGAGTGACCTACAAGCCAGCCTGCTCCCATGACATTACTAAGACATGGTCTGTAATGTTGGCTGGCATTTTTACAAATATTACACGGGGGATGGGAAGGGAGCTAATGTTCGTGAGCGTGGGCCATGGCATGGCAAAGACCCTTCTAATCCCACTGTGACCTTTGGGAATGCCATAATGTAGAGGAATTTTGAGAATCTGTTTGAAATATGTCTTCCATTTCACTTCTTTTTGTTGGTCATTTCTCTTCCCACCTTTAGCAACTAGGCTGGTATCTACCAAAGATCTCAAATGTGGAGATCCTGGGCTGCGGGCAGATCTAAGGGAGATGTTTGCCACCTGCTCTCTTTAGGCCTTGATAGCTGAGCTGCTTTGAATCCTTGACTACTTATACAACAACAACAACTACTACACAACAACAACAAACCAATTCTGTTATTCGTATTCTGTACTCTGAAGCTCCAGGAAATGACAGAAAGGTTGACCCCATTCTGCTTTTTAAAGGTGAGCTGTCAGTACCTAATAGACATTGTCAAGTCTGAGCCAGGAGGCAGTCCATTTTCTGATGGTACAAATAACCCAAGCAAGGGTTTCTTGAAAAATTAGGACTTCTTTTAAATCAGATTGATAAGGCATGCTTAGAGACCCGCAGCCATTTCTCTTGCACTTTTTTGAATTCCAGAGTTATTCTTTTAAAAGGCTCAGAGAACACTGCCTTGTCAGAGCTGAGTCTGAATGCTCTGACATGCTTTGCTCTGGTCATTATGGCCCCTGAAGTGCATGCAGTATAAACTTAATTTTCAATGTTGAAACACCAGGAGGCAGGTCTTCATAAGAGGGGCCATGTGGTTCCTTGGAGCTAGATGTTGCTATCTAGCAATATGCTACTTATTGTGAGAGTGGGCCTATGTTGCTCTCATACAATTCTCTCCTATCACTTGCCTCTCCATGTTCTGCTATGGGATGATAATGAAGGCCCTTATTCCTAGATGCACCCAGCCTCTATAATTGTGAGCCCCTTAAACTTCTATTCGTGGGCTGCCCAGTCTCAGGCATTCTCTCACAACTGTTCAAAATGGGCCCAGACAGCACCAGTACCACTTAATGGCCTCAGAGCCTATACTTCTCTTCTGCTAATGCACCAGAGAAAGTATAAGCCTGTTATATCATATATATCATATGATAATAACACTCCTTAAAACTGTGGTCAGGCTGCAGACCTGAGAACCTCTGGAGCATTTTCTGGATATCAAAAGGCTCCCCAACCTAGGATCTGTCCCTGAAGGATGTCATCCTCCACCATGAGTTCTTCCTGTCCCCTCAGTTGAGTTAGATTACAGCATTTATTACTGTTGTGATGTGGTGAAAAAACACATCATGGTATTTAAGTATGTGTTACCTTCACAGCCACATCTGACCTGGGTAAATTGTAAAATGCCTGTGTCTTTGGTACGGGATGGAGAAGGGAGGAAACAGTTTGTGTTTCCCTTCTTATCCCTAGGGTATCTTGAAGGTTGTTGTATATGAATTCTGATACTCTTGCACCTTGATTAGTGCTCTGTGGCCCAGTGTTGGTTCACTCTGAACATTACACAGGTATGTATATTGTTTCAAGGTCTTCTATAGGACCCTTGGGGCAGAAAGGCTAGCAAACAGGAACGTCCAGAAGTCTTTGCTGTGGTCATGCTTAATCACTGTAGTTAAGGCATCTGATACATCTGGCTTCGACCTCCTAATTGTGGGCTATCTTCACACCACATGAGTCCTTCACATTTCTCTTCTGAGCAGGGACTCCAGAGTGGTGTTCGTTTAGAGGCTTTCCCAAAGGAAGTTTGCAAGGTGATGCAGCTGTGTATGTGCTGGCACCTGCAACTGGCACAGATCCTGTATGTCCCAGTTCTCCAGTGTATCTACCTATCAGTGCTAATGGCAGATGAACCAACATCTCAAACTGTAGTCTTTGCAATCTTCAGAGGAGCCAGAATTACCCAGAATCAGGCAAGATGTACTGACTACATGTACAGGTGTGTGCATCCTGGTGTTCTTCTTAGGAAAGGGCCTAAGTCTTCCTTAAAATTTTTAGAAGGAGCCCATGTGGCCACATATATATGTTTAGAGCGACCAGACCACAGGTTCAAGTTTCTGTGCCAATAAATCTCTGATGCTGTCACATCAGGTCACTTAAAACTGTCATTCTGCATGTGAAAATTGGAACAGTCAGCCTGTTGTTGGTGAGATATCAGGGGACCTCGCCTACTCTGGGCTCAAGCATTGGAAAGACCACCTTCAAAATTTAATTCTGACCTTTGAAGTCTTTTTTTCTTGGGATATTGTAAAAAGATTCAAAAGGGGGGATGGGATAGAAATCATCCTGTTTTTCTGTTGCCAGGGTAAAGCAACTTGAGGGAGAGCAGTTTTCTTTGATAATACACTTACAGGTAGTAGCTTATCACTGAGAGAAGTTAGGCCAGGAAATCAAGGCAGGAACCTGGAGTAGAGACTATAGAGTAGCAGTGTCAATCTCTGGGATGTGAGAGGGGTCGAATAACCCTTTCACAGGGATCACCTAAGACCATGGAAAACACATAACAGTAACAAGATTACAATTATGAAGTAGCAATGAAAATAATTTTATGTTGTGGGTCACCAAAATATGAAGAACTATATTAAAGGGTCACAGCTATAGGAAGGTTGAGAACTGCTGCTGTAGAGAAAGGCTACTTAGGGGCTTGCTCATTCTTTTTCTGTCTGTCCTTCATCTTGAGTCCTTTGCAAGATGAAGGGCAGAGCCCACTCTGGCTCATGTTCTCATGTCTTACTAACTTCCTTATACAGACCAGGAGCAATTGCCCAGGGAAGAATACATCCCTTGGTGAGCTGTGCTGGGCCCTGCCACATCAATTATCAATGTAGGCAGTTCCTCACGGGCATGGCAGAAAGCCAGTTTGATGGGAGTAAGTCTTCAATTGAGGTTCCCTCTTCCCAAATAGCTTTAAGTTATGTCAAGGTGGCAAGAAAACTAACCAGTACAAATGTGGTTACCTAAGAAAACCTCTTGGACCAGGAGGCAAAGCTGTTTCAGCTGAATAAGAACCTATGAGCTGGAATGATCTCCAGTTGCCCTAGGCAGCTTATGTTCTTTACTTTCCCAGATCACTAAGGAAGAAGGTAAGTCCTACCACCTGGTTATTTTCATTGGGGTCTTATTTTTCACCAGGATATTGCTATAGTGTGGCTATAGTTCAAGTACAACCCTGTTAAATTTCAAATATGGACTGGCCTCCATAGACTCATGTGTGTGAACACTTGCTCCCTAGCTGGTCATGCTATTCAGGAAGGTTGTGGAACCTTTAGGAGACAGAGCCTTAATGGAAACATATCTTCAGGTTTTAAGCCCGAGTCCCACTTTGTGTCTCTGCTTTTTGCCCCTGCACAAAGTGTGACCAGCTATCTTGCAGTCCTGTTTTTGTCATACCTTCCTCCTCGTGATAGACTGTATCCTTTCTCAAACTATGAGCTAAAATAAACCATTCCTCCTTAAAGTTACTTCTTCTTAGTTTCTTAGTCCCACCAGTGATAAAAGGAGTGTGGGAAGCTGGGGCCAGGAATGAGGCTGCTAGTGTGAGGAACCTGACCATGCGATTCTCAGTAAGCCTTTGGAACAGGTTTGCATGGCAACACAGGATGAAATCGAGACTCTGTCCTGGAAAAGCCTAGGGTGTTGTCACCAGAGCTTAATGGGGCATTTTTGTGGGGCTTCAGAAGATCAGAATACTGACACAAATGTGTGCAATGGGAGGTCTGGTTCTTGAGACACCACTGGGGCCTTGATCTTTAAAATATGTGCATAGGAAAAAAGTCCAAGATATCCAAAACGAGCTTGGGAAGAGGTCTCCTATGTGGAAGTTTCCTGTCTTTGCTCAAGCCAGAATTTCCCATCAGGGCGCCACCTTCGAAGAGTGAGTAGGGAAGGTTTTGGAAGTTTTCGCAGACAGTTCTGCTGCGTGTAGAATGCATTACTGGGGAAGACAGTACACCACAGAACAATAGACTGGACCCTGCTGCCAAGGACTCAAGATGAAAAGAATGGTTTCCCTAAAGATTCCCAGCTCTGGGTATAGTACTAGAGCCAGCTGCCACCTATCGCTGGACCTGACCTGCTGGGTGTGGAAGGTCTGAGATTCCCGCCTCAACTCTTAGCTCCCTCAGACTGATTCAGAGTGGAGCTGAAAGAACCCTGAAAGTAACTGTCTCGTACCAATGTACAGAGGTAATACCACAGGTCTGTATTACCAGGCAGGTGCTTCTGGTGGAGACAGGGAAGGACTCGATCAGGAATGCATTCCCAGCGGGTTTCCTTTAAAGTTTATCTAATTGTTCTCTCCCCTGGCCCTTGAGTATGCTGGGAGGCACTGGAGAGCTGATGGTCCTTGAGCTGCATTAGGGAGCAGCTCAAGGGAGCTGTTGTCCAGCACATCATGTTGGGACTCGGGTCCCAGGGAGTCCCACATGCCTGCGCTCCAGAGCTGCACAGGAACCTGCCTTACAAATTGCACTACTTTTGTGGCCACGTTCTGGTGGAAAGTTCATCTGGATCTCACCCTCGCGTGAAATTGCAGAGCCGCCGCTGGAAAGCCAGACACCTTTGGGGACTTCCTGAGACAGTGGAGTCAGAATTGAGTAAACTCGAGGGGCACAGTTGATGCATGTTTTGGTGTATAGAAGAAGCTCGCGTTTAGCTTGTTTTGATTGCCTACTTTTTCAGGTCAGTGTTTTTTAAAAAGGCAGAAGCACCATCATTTTGGGCTTATGATGATCTCTGGAAACATCATTTAATAAGAAGTTGCCATTGTGACTCTGGGCTTTCCCTCTAACCTTGTCTTGTATTATCTAAGACCCAGGGTGGCATGGTACCTCAGCATGGCCAAGGTCTCGACCCTGTGACACTGTGCAACTGACTTACATACATGGAGATATGTGCACATGTGTGCTAAATGCCAAATATGTGTCCCATGTACAGTAGGTGCAGCCAGTAAGGCAGCAGTCCTGTTCCCACAAAAAGCAGGGCCTGGTGCAGAACTAGGAGCCTCTTGTCCAAAATCAGCTGAACATTCTGTCCCGAGTCGTAGAGGCAGCATGCTTCCTAATGGATTTAGGCCCATGCTGAACCTTGGCCAGGCCCCTTCCTCACAGTAAAACACTGGCCAGGTTCTTTGTTCTTTTGCAAGGTAGTTTCAACATGCTTGCCTCACACAGTAGACGAGAGTGGTCCTCACCACATTTAGGCCTGGTGTATCCTGACATTACCTCAGGTCCAGTTTTCTTTGAGGTGATTGTGCTCCCATGTTACTGCTGCTGGTTCAGTAGCTAAGGGACACTATTCTCCAGGGTGAACAAACAGAATAGCCTGGAAGTGCATCCAGGAAGGCAGAGGGGTGCTACGTCGGTGGCCCTTTGCTTAACCTAGCCATTTCCAGATTGTTCTCTCAGTAATGTTAGTGTCTTCCTCTAATGTAGTGGTACAATTCCTCATGTTTTGTTGACCTTGTCCATAGAATTATCATATCTGTTATAAATTGCAGTGTAAACACCTGATACGCAGAGTATGTGATTAGCTCCCTGTAAAGGAGACCTGTGACCCACCGAGGGTTCAAGACCCACAGGTTGAGAACCACTGCTCTAATGGCTATTGACATGTTTGTCTTGTATGTTACAACTCCAGTGTCTTCTGCCTTTGTTTGCAGGGGGCCCTCATTCCTTAGGTTAACTCCTCCTGTTCCTCTCTCTTTCCTGCCCTTCCTCTTTCCACACAGCTTGTACCCTTCTTAATTCACATCAGTCTTCCTGCACTATTGCAATTGCAAGGTTTTGACATTGTCTTCAGGTGTGCGATCGTACTCCCTATTCGACACACTGTTTTTGTTTGTTTACTTTTCTCTCTCATCTTCCCTAGAGTCAACTGTTCAGATCCACACAATCCTGTCTCCTAGTCATGTAATAACCCAAGGTATGCCTATTAAAGTATTCTGACCACGGTCTGATGTTTTCTTCTCTCTCCTCCCAAAGCAAGGTGATAACCCCCCTCCCCATCCCAGAGATAACCCTTCAGTAACCTACAGTAATCCACATAGGTGTTTGCACACTTACTTGCATACATCATTCGCTGAGCTGTAGCCAAAGCTTCCTGTGACAGTGAACCTGTGTTCTCCTTTGAGAGGCCATTTCTATATTGCCTTTCAGGACAGTGGCTAGTTCTTATCTTGCCTCTTCTTTCTTGCCACAGAGTAGTGAGTGTCTTGACAAATTCAGGGGAGAAGGTGTCACCTGGACTGTTCGTCTACCCATGTATTCACCCTGCCTTGGTCTTTCTCGACTCCTGTTCTTCTGGGTGTCTGTTACAGACCTGATGTTTCTTCTCTTCTTAAGGCTAGGAGAAGCCAGTTTCCACTTACTTACACAGTATTATGATACGACAAAGCACTGTAGCCTCAAGCCTCTGTTCACACTGAAGCAGGATAGCCTGTGTCTAGATAGCTTGGGATTCAGCAGTCTCTAGGGCCTCAGGATTGCTACAGCCTGAACCATCTCTGAGCCCACCACATCTCTGTACACACATAGATGCCACCATCTTGTGCAGAGCATTGGTCCCAGAGAACCCTTTGCTGGAGTCTGTGGTGAAATGCTCTGCACACTTACCCAGTTGTTTAGGTTCCAGCCACATGTAGTGGATCAGGGAATGTAAATAGAAGGTGCTGGAGATGGCAGACCAGGAGGCAGCCAGTCCAGTTATCACACTGGAAAAGCTCAGCTAGGTAAGACATGCCTACTCTGGAGGCAGCTTTTCAAAGAAGGGGCCAAGCAGGTAGTCCCCCTCCCCTGTTTTTCCCCCCTCTGTGAACTTGTGAGAACAACTCATTCCTTTCCTTTGACTATTCATTTCCAAATTAAATTAAGCAGATTAAGTAGACATGTGTATTGCCTCTTGCTGCCCAGACAGGCTGTCCTCAGAATGGCCTGCTTGGTTCTCAGCTGCTGTAGAGCATCCTGTGCACAGGAACTGGCTGTGACCTGCCTAGGTGGCCACCTTAGATCTGATACATTTCCCATGTAACTCCTGAATTAATAGGGACCTAGCTGCATTGTCTGATGGCTTCCTGGGAAGCTGTGATTAAAAACATTTTCCATAGCAAACCAGAGGTGCAGCTATCCAGAGAAATTGGGTCTTTCAAAATACTCCTAGTTGGTTAGTGAAACATTAGTATTAATGACAAATTAATATTAATATCAATATCAGTGTTGAGCATGTAGCCTTTGGGAAGGGAAAGGAAAGGCTCCACAAGCCAGATTTAAGTAGCCCCCGCACGCCTTCCTGGGCGGCAGCATTTTTCATCTGAAAGCATTTTTGTAACTCCAAAACTTAGATGTAAAAAATTCAACGCATTGGGAAGAGGCGTCAACATTTGAACTGTGGATGATTAAACCTTTATGACTGAAGTAATAGGTTTGGCCCTGTCTTCCCAGCGGAGCTGCAGGCAGGGTCCTTTCTAGTTTGCAAAGAGTAACTGGCAAACAAAGTCCAGACCTGTGGGTGTGGTCAGAGTGATGGGGTGGAGGCTGCTAGGATAGCCAGGGCTTTAGCTTGAGTTTCTGAATGTTTCTGTTGAATCAAGGTTTCCTAGTGACTTGGAGGCTGGTGTGTTTGTAAGCCCAGGCATTAGACTGGCTTAGAACTGTACTTCGAAGGTGAGTTTCTGGGGAAGAGATGAACATCACCCACACTTGTCTGGCTCTTGCCTTTTTGTAGGGACTACCGGATACCTAGAGACCTTTCCTTTCAGGTTTCCCTAGAGGGGCCCACACACAATGCTGGATCCTAGTGTTAAATTCCTGGTGGGGGTCCCTTATATTTCTCTTTAATAAGGGCTGTGGTAAACAGAGGTCTTTGAAGATGTTGCCGAGGAGCTGTCTCCCATGTGACCTTGATCTTGAAAACAACAAGTTGGCATTCGAGATCTTGCCAAGCATCACAGTGGATCTCAGACAAGAGATCCACACTCTCACGACTTCCACGGTCACCGCAGTAAAATCAGAGTCGATTTTGTCACAGTGGTATATTACAGACATGGAAATTCCCTGCAGCTCAGTGGTCCGTGACCAGCAGACGTCCCCGTGGGCCGACAATTAATCAGACTCTGCTGAGCCTTTGACTGGCGACAGTTGCACATGTCACCTCATGCGAAAAGTTAAACCTAGCCTTCCCCTGGAAGGAAAAAAAGTTTCTTCTCCATTCTAAAACTGCTCCCTGTTGATCCAGTGACCTAGTGTTCCTGTCAGTGAATCAGGCACGTTTTTGAATCTTCTTGATGACAGTGACTAGAGGAAAATGCTAAGGATACCCCTTGTCCAATTGTGTCAGAAGAACATGTGTCCTCAGACCTTCAAGTGTGATAAGACTGTCGATAGCTTTGGGGCCACAGTATCTTAGATTGACAGGTCTGCCCGAGTAGACCCCTGTAGTTATGGGAGATTCACAGCTTAGTTGATGGTCCTGTGTCTTGTCTGAGCAAATTCAGAGGATGTGTGCTTGGAAAGTTCAGCCTGCAGTCTGCACTAGTATCAAAATGATGGTGGGTGTCAGTGGTACTGAAGTTACCAGGGGGAGCCACGGAAAATGCTCTGTTGTCTTGCCCATTTCCTCCTGCCATCCAGCAGCCAGATCACTGCAACTGGGATGCAGAGAAAGGACAACATGTTGGAAGACAGCCAGAGAAGAGTGGCCAGGCTTCCTCTCCTGTCACTCAACCCTGGGGTGAACTTTTTGCTGTGATTTATGTGTCTTTCTGGTGTCTGCATGGATTTCTGGATGGTCTCAGAAATGTTACACATTGCTCAGGGTATGTGTGCCAGTGTGTTTCATGCATTTTTACCTTTTAACTGGGAGTCATCTCCAAGAATGTGTGGAAACTGAGGTTTGGCAGGAAACGTACAAAGAGGACCTTTAAATCAGTGGGCATTGAACCAGTAATATTTTATAATCTCCCCCAAACCCAGTTCTTAGAATGCTCACGGAAATGTTAGAATATGTTTGTAGGCTCACATAAGTAGGAAATGGACGCAACTGGAATTCTTGTCACATATTCATTGCGCTATCAGCTGAAATTTTTTAAGTGACAAGAACCAAAATAATCATTAATTTTTATAGGGCAAGGATCTGGCTTTTTGTCTGACACAAAGCTTTATAAAAAACTGCTTCTGATTTTATGCACATTGTTTTTAGTTAATGATTTTCAGCTGTTTGTTGTTCCTCTGATAGCATGAAAATGTTCCATATGCTCAGCCAAAAGACAAATGATTAGCAAATGAAATTCCGGACAGCTGTCTGACTGAGCGCGTTGGGTTGATAGCATTCTGCTATCATAATTAGCTTAAGCTTTGGGTTAATTAACTTTCTACCTGGATATGCATAATAATAGCCAACTGCAAAAAGCAAGAAGCTTTCAGTACATCAACAACATTGCTGTCTTTTTTATTTGGTATTTCAAGAGCATATTAGAATTTCAAGAGTGATTAATCCTGGGAATATTGTCATCTACTGTAGATTTTATTTGCAAGCCAGATAATACTGAAACAATTGGAATCTATTATAGAGCAGAAATAGCATTTTAAAATTGTAATTAAAGTTTCTAAAAGCAATTGCTAATTTCAAATGCCTTTGTTGGCAAGAATATTAGGCACACCGCCCCTTGTATGGGCAGCTTGTTGGGCACAAAAAAATACCAGCACTAACCCTGCAAAGCAGCAAACTTTCCTTTATTTAAGTGCTGTATTGAAATCACCAATTATTTTTATGTAATTTGAAACTGAGATTATTGTGTAGTTTGAAAGGTGCTGCTCATGCTACCGATTGCCTGTGATAACTGGGCTTTGCTTCGATGGCTTCCTTCTCTGTGTTAACTGTGCTGTGGAGGGCTGGCGGTGGGGTGGGGCGCCGGGTGCACCATCTCATCCAACTGGGAGCACGGGAGGGGAGGTCTGCCTGGGTTTTAGAAAGCAGCCGGTGCTCTGCATTTGTAGCTTGGTATTTGTTTGCTACCCAAAGCAGTTTATAAATCAATTTACTGATTTTATGAAATGGGGAGAGAAATGGCTTTGTCTCCTCCCTGCTCCTTGCTAGCATGATTTACCAAAGCGCTCTCTAAGATGCTCATCATCTTAAAGGGGCTGCTCAGGGCCTTTGGAGAGCACAGCTAGTGAAGTGGATTGTGGATTTGAAGTAAAAATTGTAGTTTACATTTCCCCAAGCACCAGAGAGCCTAGCACTTAATTCTGAAATAAGTCATGCCTGTTGTTACACTCAGAAAAAAATATTTTACCTTCTGAAAAAAAAATTCTTTGCATATGCAGTGGCCAGTGAAGGCTTGGTGGCAGCAGATCTGCCTGGGCTGCGGAGGATCCCACTTACTTTCAGGATCAGTGATGGCTAATGTGTGCTTTCTCAGACGTGTGGCTGGTGGTCAGTGTGTGGTGCTCTGAAGCACCCACTTGGTCATTTCATGCAAGTTTTATAGGGCTGTCAGAAGCCATTTTTCAAAATTGGCTTCATTTGCAGACATATTGGGGCCTCTACTTTCTCTGTGTGGTTCCTGAAAGGGGTGGCCCCCTAGTGCTCTGTGTACTCTGGGGACCCAGCTGGACCTGGTTGGAAGAGAAGTACTCCTGGCAGGCCCTGAATGTACCCTGTCTGCCCTGCACTTAGGTTGTGACCACCAGGCCTTCTAGTGCTTTCTTTCATGGTGGTACCTCTAGCCGTCTTGTGAGACTGACAAAGCTTCCTTTTTTTGTTTAGTCTACTCCAGGCTGCATAAACAAAGATGGCAGCAAAGGAATGTAGAGGGAAGATGGGAGCTAATCAGGGCTTGGGTGTGGTGCCCTTAAATTTGGGCCCCAGCTTCTCTACTGGGCCGCAGACCTATGGTTAATTCTGCTCTGGCCTCTGAGACTCCTGTGATGTTTGCCTAAATTAAACATGAACAGATTCAACATGCAAATCTTGAGCATGTGTTGTTTCTAAACTAAAAAAGAAAAGCTGTAAAAGACAAGTTGTGGACCTCCGGGTAGGTGATATTTTAAGTAGCTTATTTTTCAGTCCTTGAGAAAAGAAAAGACACCCCTAGACCCCATTTGGGAGCTACATTTACTGATTATTTTAAATGCCATTTCAAACACGTTGTAAAGTTAATGATATTATTTCTTTAAAAGCAAAACTTATTCTACTATTTGCGGTGCTTGATTTTTAATTTCTTTTAATGTCAAAATTATTTATTTGGCTTGTTCCATTCCAGATGTGACTGTGGAGGGCACATTAATTTATATTCTGTTTTCATGGGCCCCTGTCCCCATCTGTACATCTTTCTGAATTCCGTCTTCTCCCCAGAGAGTTCACCTATTCATAGTGTAGGTTTCATTTGCTGTGTAAACAGAATAAACAGACAATGCAAGGATTCCCTATAATACCAGAAAATAATTCTTTTCAACAACACAGTGGATCATATTTAAAAAACCTGGAGAATGCACTCCGTGTGCAGCTACATTTTCCCGCTTTTATTGTCCTCTGGGGGAAAGGCTGGTGTTATGGCCACATGTTTCCCCTGGATTTGATAAGTTCATTTTTATTAAAAATACATCCAAAACAGCATTTTACAGCAACCCTCAAACACGTGTTGTGGACATTTCTTTGTTTTGCGTGTGAGCATAGTCCTGAGGCCTCACTTCAAACGTCTTACTCAACTGGTGTGTATGTATGCAAACACACACACACACACACACACACACACACACACACACACACACACGGCTAGCCACCCATTCTGCTGTGTTTGTATGAAAAGCAACATTAAAGAACGGGGATTTTTTTTCTTTCTGACATTTACAAATAAAGAGGGACATGAGTTATTTATGCTCCACCGTTGCTGCAAAGTCCTTATCTCCGCGTGGCACTAAACAAGGATTTGTTGTGGGATTTGTGAGGGCCGCGCAGTGCTTGTGTGTTAAGCACCCAAAACTCTAGGGGACTGGCACTAATTTCCTCTCTCTCGTAAAACAACGTAGTATTCATAACAACTCAAGAGGCTTGACATAAGTAATGACGGCATGTGCCGGCGAAGATTACCACCCAACAGTGTAATCAAGGTGCTAGGTACTAATGCAAGTTAAATTGAGACAATAATGCTGGAACTTGCACTATGGGATTAGGAGGGTACTTGAAATGCTGACGTGAGCATACCCCGCCTTCCTCCTGTCTGCCTTTCCATCCCTGTTTATACTTAATGACCTCAAAATTTGTATGTCGTTAACACCGTGTACTGAAGTGGGAGAGAACATGGTTAGGGAGGGAGAAGACTCCCTGTCTTCGTTGACTTTTGTCTCTTTTGGTAATTGGTGGCTTTTCCTGCCATACCAGGGAGCAGCTCGCTCAGCAGTGAGGCCCCTGAGGTCTCCGTAAACATGCTGTGGGCACCAAGTGCTCCTCGCCTGGCGCTGGCAGTAATTTACATACTTTGAATGAAAAGTCATTTGTGCCTGCAAAATTGTTATTGCTGGAACAAATTTAAATACTAGTCATATGGAAATTTGAAATAAAGTCATATTAAATTTTGATGCTCAGATCAATATTGTGGAGCCCAGGTAATTAAAGTGGGTTTGTTTATTTGGCTCCTTATAAATAAAAAGGGCTTAATACAGACTAATTACACAGAATCTTTCGTCTACGGTAGGATAATAATGGCAGCAATTTAAAGTGATATTAAATGAGAATTAATAAAGGAATATTGAGTCTCTTTGACTGTATTAAGCTGTGAAATGATTCCTCATCTCAATTTAACTTTCTGTCTTGAGCAGAGTGATTGATAAGCAACGGGTTTTTGTGGGTTGACACATAACAGTATTTGAATGCAGTTTTTCATTAATAATTGTGGTACTTTTGACTTTATCATGTTTGAAGAGGGTCAGAAGTGTCCCTTTTCACTTGCAAGTATGTGGAACCATTCAGAGAGTGCAGGCCATTCTTTGGTGTCAGAAGGTCCTAAGGCTGCTAGGGTGGGGGATGGCATCCAGACACAGCTCCAACATTTTTTAAACAATAAGGAAATAATTTATTAAAGTCTGGGAACCTGAACCAAACTTAAATCCTGGGAAGGAAGTCTGCCCTTGAAGGACCATTGAGGAAGCATTACCTAAGAGGGATAAGATTGGCTATGGATAGTGTGTATGTGCAGGTGTGCAATCGTATTGTGTGTGCCTGCATGCATAATTTGTGTGTGTGTGTTCCTAAGTTTAGATCTCTTGCACCCATGTGAAAAGTCAGGCACAGTAGTACAAACCTCTCATCCCAACACTGGGGAGGCAGAGACAAGAGGACTCTGGGAGCTTGCCAGCCAGCCAGTCCAGCTGAATCAGTGAATTATTCTAGGTTCAGTGAGAGGCCCTGTCTTAAAACTAAGGTGGAAGGGCTGGAGAGGTAGCTCAGCAGTTAAATGTTTGCTACTCTTTCAGAGGACTTAAATTTGGTTCCCAGCATCCACATTAGGTGTCTCTCAATTGCCTATTAAATCCAGCTTCAGGGAATCAGACACCTTCTACATGCTTGTCCACATGTGTGCGTATGTACTTCTATATACATACATACAGCACAAAAGAACAGCTTTGAATAACAGCTCCAATCACAGTGAATCATAGCGCTTTAACTTAAGGGCCAATTACTTGATACATGAATAGCGTCTGAAAAGGTCTTTTCATGTTCTGTCTCTGACCCTAAGCAGTTTCCGGAGCCTTCCGGGCTAGTGTCCAGCCTGTGACCATTAAGTAACTTGCAGGTGGGTTTACCTGCTGCCACCAAGGTGTCTGTATTTTGCTTTGTTTCCAGAGCAAGGCATGTAATTTCCTCCCCAATGTGCCACACAGCATGTCACATCCACGTTAGCATGTCTACCCTTTTAAAGGGTCCTGCTGAAGGCCAAGACCTTGCACTGAACACCCTTTTTATATATATTACAAATTGCTGGAATTGTTCATTAATTTCTGCCTTTGAAATGTCATGTTGAACCTCTAAAGGAATTCGCAATGCCAGTGTCCCTTGGACAGCTTCTCACCATGGTCCAGTGCGAGTTTCTGATGAAATTACAGGTGCAGGGAAATGCAGAATTAGAAATATATCTGATGCTCCGGTAGTGGTGAAGCTATAGCTTTGTTGATGACAGGACAATTCCATTTTTGACAGTTTAATTTACTGTTGCCAGTGGACAAGAGCAAGAGGAGAGCGTGGGGTTAGCCACCTGCCCCTTGTGCCGTGTTTCACACACGAGGTTGCAAAATCATGGCTCCCTCAACCTGTCGGGCTCAAATGAGAAGGTTTTCAGCTGGGAAAATGGAATATATGAGTGCATGTAATATTGCCTGACCTCATAAAACAAAAAGGAAAATTGCAGATTCTGACAGCCATTATGAATCTTGTATCAGCATCTAGAACGACTCGGAGCCGGGGTACAGTACATGTTTATAATAGAAAAAAAACAGGGTTGCCACGTTGACTTGCAATACGGGACGAAAAAATGACTTGTCAGTAATTCGTTCTCAGATGTTAAAGAGGCTGTTGAATTTACTAGTATATACACAGAAGAATGTTTAGCCCGGAGCAGAGTGTGGAATAGTCTCTACACAGAGGGGCCTGCTCAAGTTAGTCATACATGGAGTTGGGTTGTAATGGAAGGTAGACAGGGAGAAATCCCGAGTTAGCTGGGCGGCTGTGTCGGTGGGCCAGATTTCTCATTACAAGATGTACTACAGCCCTTTTCCCCTCACCCAGTGTAAATGTATAAATAATAAGATGTCTCAAATAAAGCAAATAACACTGCTTTGAAATTATAAGGATG
>JADRCD010210805.1:0-10345 GCA_019843815.1 Montemys delectorum
TTTTTTATCACGGCAACAGAAAAAGTAACTAAAGGCCAGCTAGGAGCTGATTTTGGACCTAGTGCAAGTGTGCTTTTGGGATATCGTGGGGGAAGGAACAAGATAATTCAGATCATTTGATGGTCTGGTCCAAAATCTTTTTCTCCCATGATTTTGGCAGACCATACTCATCGGAGATACCAACATCCATAAGTCACTTTCTGGAGAGATACTAGTACTAGGGCCTCCCAGGAGTGTACTCTCACCTACTGGCTCCCTGAATGGAGGATGGGGTGCTCATCTGATTACTCAGAGTGGGAAGGAGGTGGTCCAGAGTAGTGCAGTGCCCTTTTCCCCTAGGGATCAAGCTGCTTGGAGAGCAGCTATCTGGTGAACCAGGCACACATTCATCTTTCACACGGGAATGCCAAATCTCCAGTCTGAGGCTTCCTTTTTTCTCTCTGTCTTCCTCCCTGGAGATGTGACTGAACTGTCTAGAGTGATATGTCTAGAATGTCTATGCTTTTGGGGGCAGACCCCAAGATAGGCTTCGGCAAGATGAAACTTATCACATGAGAAAAAATCTGAGAGAATATTGAGCTCAGTGTGCAGTGTGGACCAGGATGTTTTCTGTGGTCCAGGAGGGTAAATAGGAGACTGGTCCATGTGGATAGAAACTTACCTCCACCCTCATATATATGCACATCTGGGCCCCAAGCCCTTCTATCCTTGCTGCAGAGCAAGTATCTCAATCAGGAACTCCAAGTCAACACAACCCCAGCCAAGTCCTGCTGTTTCTCACTGGCCACTTGCAACAAGAACAGTGATGTCACTTCATCCTCTTCCAAGAGAGGAAGTGCAACGAGGGTAACAAGACTGTTTCTCAGGTTGGATGCATAAAGCCCACATAGATTTGGACTATAAGAGAGACTGAAAGATGGACTGGCTATACAGGCCCTGAAGCAGCCGGGCCTATGGAACATAAGTAAGCTGTCAGGTCCTCTTAGAGCACTCGGAACTGTTCAGTTTGTTTCCAGCCCCACTGGGTCTGGTCCTTCCAAATGGCACCAGGGTTTCTAAGAAGCCTGGGAGGTCTGCTTGCCTAGTTGTCCCGAATTCCAGCCCCAAGTTAGAAATCCAGGGGGCTGAAGCCATTGGCCGTTTACATGGGGAAATTGTAAAGGGGAAAGATAAACGTTGGAAAATTAGCCACTGACCCGTAGGCTGAGCAGTGGGACAGGGAAATCTGAGCCGAGCTCATGGAAAATCTATAACCAGAGCAGGCTGAGCCGCACCGTCCCAGAAAAGCAGATGGGGGCAGCCATAAAACGTGACCCCTCCGCGTCAGCCAGGCCAAGCTGAGCACTATTTTTAGATGGCAGTATTATTTTAAAGCATTCCTTCTCTTTTATACGTTGCCCTTTGCCCTCGTGTGCAGATGGGCCATTGGCCTGGCTCCCCCAGCTCCTACCTCCCCACTGTGGAGTGGGGTTATCTTTCTCTTCTTGTCAACCAGCATGCCTACATGGCTCAAGGAGAGAGCACTTTTTGTTAGGACAAACTAGAACTCTTAAGAATCTGACTCCACCTTCACTTTATACCCCGAGAAGGAGCTGAGGAGGAGCAAGCAGTGGAGGACACAGGCTGAGAAGGGGAAAGCCACCTGCAAACAGCCAGTTACAGTCCGAGGCCAGCATGCTGGGGGAAGGTAGAGGTGCCAGACTAGAGCCTGAAAAGGGAGCAAGAGCTCCTGAGAGGAGAAAGTGGGAGCCAGTGTGTTACAGTCCAGAGTGGGGCCTGCATGCAAACACCACCAGGAGCATAAACTTTACGGTGGGAAGTGGGTGGCGGGTGCTGGAACGGCTTTAGGAAGTGCAGTGGAATTAGTTCTTTTTTGTTTGTTTGTTTTTGTTTTGTTTTCGAGACAGGGTTTCTCTGCATAGCCCTGGATGTCCTGAAACTCACTCTGTAGATCAGGCTGGCCTTGAACTCAGAAATCCACCTGTTGTAATTAGTTCTTATTCTGCCTGAGGGTCTTATGTAGACCAA
Source organism: Montemys delectorum (assembly GCA_019843815.1). NCBI lineage: Eukaryota > Metazoa > Chordata > Mammalia > Rodentia > Muridae > Montemys > Montemys delectorum. The sequence continues at coordinate 2,029 of JADRCD010210805.1, forward strand.
TGGCTGCAGTAAGTGACCAAGGATCTCACCCAGTTTTCTTCTGTGTTCCGCAGTCTGTTCAGTGCCTCCTTAGAAGGTAACTCATTATTATCCCTATGCTGGTTCCAAGCATCATGTCTTCTAGAACAGGGTAAGACCTTAAAGGTCATCTAGTGCAACTTCCCTTCATTGATGAGAGACAGAGAGCCAGAGAAGTGCGGCGGAGGACTCTGCCCTGCTGGCACTTACCTTCAGAAGCTTGGAGCTCCTGCAGGGAGAAGGCTGAGAGTCCTGGTGGCCTCTGTTCTATGTCTTTGGATTCGGCCTACTGAAGGACTGTTTGCATTCTATTTCTTCACACCAATTTTGAGGGCACAATGCTTGTAAAACAGCCAAAATTTAGGCCACTTCTGGGTTGGGGTGTGTGTATGTTTGGAAATGGGTTCTGTGATTGTGTGATAAGGGGTAGGGAGAATGAGTCTCTTTTTCCATTTTTTTTTTTTTTTTTTTTGAGTTTGGCCTCTGAGAGCAATGACTTATCTGTGCCTGGCAAATTTAAGACATGAAGGCCAGCAAGGGCCCACTGTAGAAAGGTGAGGGGCAACCTGACACAAATCCAGGATAGGAAGGAGAGAGAACAACACAGATGGGCTGGGTAAGGGGAAGACTGACATGGGAAGAGGGCTTTGAGCATCCATGGAGACACCTGGTCTAGGGTCCTGCAGCCAACTGTAAAGACTGTGAGCACCTCCAAATATCCACCTAAGCTGCCAGGCATCTGTTAGTCTGTGCAGATGAACTAACAGGATCTTACAAAGGCATGACAAAAGATGGTCATATTTTGGCCATCACTGCCATTCTACAAGGACAATGGTATTCAACTCTTGGCTTGCTATGACACAAGGACTGACATAAAAAACTTGATGGTAGAAGATTGATTTTTAGCGCTGGGTTTCGTTGCTTTTGGTCCAGAATTGCTGCTTCGATTGATCTGGGCCCTGGCAAAGCAGGCAGCATGGCTGCTTTGAGAACAGAAACACACAGGCTCCTCGATACATGGTAGACAGGGAGCAGACAGAGAAGGGCCCAGAACAAAATACCCACAATGATACATCCCGATTCACCTGCTTCTTCCAGTGAGCCACACCTCCTGAAATCAAGTGTACCTTTGGCTGGGATCCAATTCTTTAATCCTTTATGTTCAAATGGAATAATGAGCAAGCTTGCTCCTGCACCTGGGATTAATCCCAGCAAGAGAACCTGGTCTCAACTATCATGTCTCCCAGGGGCCTCTTGGTTCTGACACCAGTCCTGTGGATTCTGCCCAGGGCAAGTTAGTCCCCTATCTTCTCTGAGTAGAACCATTTGACAGAGTTCCTGGGCCACATGGAGGGCCCTACCAGGAATGAGATAATTTTGGCCTCTGTGTGTAACTGATTGACAGCCATGTGGTTACTAAATGAAGGAGAAAGTTCTGGAAGGCAAAGGTTATGACACGAGGGAGGCAGTTGCAGTCACAAACAGCATGGGCAGTGAGGAACTTGATAAGCATAGCATGTCATCTGTCTGAGGAAGGGCATGCTGCTCTCATGCCAGGCTTATGGGGGAACCAGAAGCTCAGACAGGGTAAATAACTAGCTTAGGAACACACAGCAGTTTGACTTTAGATCCCATGTTCTTAAACATTGACTGTGTACAAATTCCCTGGAAGAATTTTCTGGAATAAAGTGGCCTGTGAAGAATATCCTAATCTTCCTGGAGATGCACTATTGGCCCATGGGAGGAGAGGCAGTGGTGTTGGGTTCCTAGCATTAAAGCTTGTGTAAGTCACTCCTGGTTCTGGGAAATCTCGCATTGCCATGTGCCAGGCTCTCTGCCGCCTCTTCAGGCCTCATCCCATGTCCCTGTGCTTGCCTCCTTTCCACAGCCCACCTGTCTGAGACCTTTGGGCTTGCTGTAGAAGAGCTCTTGACTCTTCCCACCTCACCTGCCTCCCTCCTCTCTACCTCCTATTTCCTGGATTAAGAGCCTTCTTGTAGGTCTCCCCCTTCTGCTTGCCCCCTACCATCCATCTCTGCACAGCTGTTAGAGGGATTTCTTAAAATAGAAATCAAACCACATCCCTCCTTAGCTCCAAACCTCTTCAGTGCACTTGAAGAAAATCCAGATTTCTGATCAAGGCCCCTGCTGACCTCTGTCCCTTCATCTGCGTCCCTGTGCCCCTTGCTCCCCATGTTCCAGCTAGACAGGCCATTCTGCAGCTCCTGGAGCATGCCAGGTGACTTTTCTTTGCCCGGGTCCTCTCCTCATCCTACCCAAGGGCAATGCCATCTCCTCAGAGGTCTTCTTTGGCCACCCACTTGTTCCTCTTGATGGTTTCTGTTATATTGTTGGGCGCAAGCATCCTCTGCTACCACTTGTTGGGAGCACGATGTGGGGAGATAAAGGGGAGGGGGAGAGATAGCACACGTCCTGCCAGAGCTGAGGGCAATGGGCAGGTGGATGTGGGAATTGGACTGCGCCTCAGACTGGGAATTGGACTGCGCCTCAGACCTCACAGAACCACCGGGTGGGCATCGGACTGTGAGAAGCCATGGGATCCCACTCCCCGGGGGTTAGGGAAAGGACACAGTCTGGGGTCCCCTTGGAACTGCTGGAGTTGAGCTCTGACTCTGAGGCACCCCAGGCCACTGGTTACTGCGGAAGAGCCGGTTCCGTTCTCAGGTCCCTGGGCCACATGGAGGCCAGGGACGACTGGGTCTCGCTCTCGGACATCCCAGACGCCGCTGTATGTCACGGAAGAGCTGAGAACAGGCCCGTTAATGGGCGCAGCTCATTAGAGGGAAACCTGCTCCATTGCTCCAGCATGGAAGATCCTGATGAACAGAGATGGTCCATGGTTTTAAGGTGTTTATTGTAGAAAGGCAGAGAGAGAGAGAGAGAGAGAGAGAGAGAGAGAGAGAGAGAGAGAGAAGAATGGAGAAGCAGAGGGCAGCCATGGGGAGAAGGGAGAGGGGAAAAGGAGGGTGAAAGGTGAGAGTAAGAGCAAGAGGGTAAGAGAGGCAAGAGAGACAAGAGAGAGCGAGGAGGGGGCAAGCAGCTCCTGTTATAGTGGGCTGGGCTACCTTGTCGTTGCCAGGTAACTGTGGGGTGGGGCATACCTGGCTTTAGCCAGGTAACTGTGGGGGTGGAGTCCAGCCAGAATACCAGGAGCTTGGGGCATTGCCCTACATGACTGATGGCCACAGGTGTCAGGAGCCTAGTGTCTGGGAGTGTAGCTCATGGTTCCATCCCTTGTAGAATCTTCTACTGAGTCTCTGGAGTAAGCCTCGCTCAACCAGAACACATTATCTTTCATGGTCCAATGTTATATCACCTGTTAGGACTCAGAATTAATTTAGTTATTTGGTCATTTACAAAAAACTCTTCTTTTTAGAATGCCAAATCTGCTAAGAGAAGGATGGTGCCAGAGAAAACTGGGCTCGTGTTGCCTATTCAGCATGTAGCACTGGAGTGGGGGAAGGTATGCAGCAAATACTGGTGCAGGAGTGGATGGATAGTCAGAAGGGAACCCATGAAGCCCTTCTCCTTGCTGAGTGCCTCCTTCCTCACGTTACTCCTGGCCTATCTCACCTCTCAGGTAGCTTTCTCTGCAGATACTTCAGAGGGGGCACATCCATTGGTGCTCCTTGTAATAATCTCATTGTTCTTAGGCATGGGAAACCATTCCTTAGCCGTTTGATTAACAGGAGCCACCTTTAAGAAGGCAATTGATGGCTCCTATTTCAATAGTGGAGAAATAAAGAAAGGTCATGTGTTGTGTCCAAGGCCTCGGGGTGAGGAGAGAAGGAGGTAGGGCCCTGGAACCTGCAGTTGGGCCCTTGCCCTTCATCACAGCCAGACCACAGCATGTAGGAAGCTCACGAGAATGCTTCTCCCATGCACAATCCTGTTGGCAATTTTGGTCTCATCTGGTGGTACTTCCCGTGCTCACTTAAGTTTAAAGAACACCTAGAGCGTTTGATAAAAAGACAGATTCCCCAGCACCTGGCCAAGAATCTCCCTGTTTTATAAGCTTGCCAAGAAAAATTAGTTTTCTTCAGCGAAATATCATTGGATGTCTAAAGGATCGGCCCTGTGCCCAGCAGTAGATAGCCAACAAAAAAGTAGCTGAATGGTATTTTTGTCTCACATTGATTTGTTTGAGAATTTTCCTTTTTTTTTTTTTTTTTTTTGTCTTACTGGTCTTTTGCTTGTTTGTATGTTATAGTTTCCAATTTTGTGTTTTCATGAGTTTTGAGTTTTGCTTTTGTGTCTTTGTGTTTCTTCTGCTTTTTTTCTATTCTGTCCCCATTTGAGAGAGAGAGAGAGAGAGAGAGAGAGAGAGAGAGAGAGAGAGAGAGGGCGTGGAGTTAGGATGGGGAGGAAGTGGGATTGGGTGAGGGGAAACTAATCTTAATATATGGTAAAATTATCTTCAATTATAGAAACATATTAAAAACAAAAATGTTTGAAAAGAAGCTCCTCTGCTGAGCTGGGCTGCAGAGTAGGTGGGAATCTAGACTTTTAACATTGCTGCAGGTGAGTCTGATAATCAGAAAGCTCGGCATCTTCTGGTCTACAAGATAAAACCTTGGTTCAACCAGGCACACAAGATCTTTGGAGAACAGTCCCAGCTCAATAGTCTGGCTTTATCTGTTGATGGCCAACAGATGATCCCTTGGAGCCAACTCTGTTTCCCTGGGTCTGCAGCCTGACCTGTCCACATGGTATCCAGTCTCCTGTCTCTTTCTGCTGGCCTCATCATTGCAATTCCGTGTCTCCCCACTTCTATCCTCTCCTTCCCTTGATGCTGCTGCACCCTAGAGCTTTATTTATCTTTATTTGATAAACATTCCCAGAGAGAATGGACTTACTCAAAGTCACAGGGTGCTATGACAGAGCCAGAAGTGTTCAGATCTAAGTGGGACACTCTTACTTAGCTCAGTGAACTTTCAGACTTCCCTTTTAAGGGAGTATGTCTAGAAAAGTCTATTTGTGAAAGTGCAAGCTGACAGAGGGATTCTTTTAGAGGCTTTTTCAAGTGGCCTTGAGTCTTACTGTTGGCTACTGAGTGATGGTAATCACACCCCTGGCTGCTTATATAACGTAGAAGAAATGGGGCAGAAGGGGCCAGGAAGCATGGCCATTGCCCATGCTCGTCTAGTGATGTACACAAAAAATGCCTTACTGAAGGACAGCCTGAGAATGAATAGATGTTCAGTTCTCATTGTAACCCCACAAGGCAGGAGCTCTTCCAAGCCTCATGTTGAGGCAGGACCTTCCTTGTGCCCTAAGTCAGAGGGCCAGTGCAGAGAACCCTGGAGGGTAATCTTCTTGAAGGTGGAGTGGAGAGAGCTTCCTGTGAAGGCTGAGAAGTTGGGATTCAAGGATGCAAGGTGAAGTGGATGTTTCTGTCACCCTGTCAGTCTAGAAAGAGGAGTGAATGTTTGTCAGAGGCCACAGGGGTGGTGGGTGGGGGGCAGCAACCAGCTCAGGTTGTGGTTTGTCTCTATGGCACAGAGAGAGTTTGGGGTAGTTTTGAAGTTGGCAGTAGGAGCCAGGGGGTCTTACTGCCAAGATCCTGAAACAGTGGCTGTCTAGGGCATGCTCAGGGACAACATTCTGCCACCATCCTTCCCCAGATTAGCAGGAAGAAGTTCCCCCTGGCTGAGAGAGGTAAGAGCAGGCCAGTACATGAGACTGTGTGAAAATATGACTTGGTGTGCACATATGCTGTGAATATGGATGGCGTAAAGTTCATGTGTGTGGGCACATGTGTTTCCAAGGGATGTGCTATACGCCCCCTGCGTCTCATAAGGGGAGGGTTCAAGTGTGGGTGGTGTGCTCGGGGCTGTGGTGTGGGGCTGTCCTGTGCACATGCGCTGCCCTCAGCTGGTGTTAAACACTCTTTGGATTGCTCACTAGGTAAACATTCAATAATGTAATTTGGAAATTCTGTCCCCAGGGTCCCACTGTGTGGCCAGGCAGCTGGCGGGTGGTGGTGGGATTAAGATATTAGTGTATTAATGCCATATCAAAGCCCAGCACCCTGGTCCATGGGAGTGTCTGCTGACAGCCCAGAGCGCCCAGAGCTTTGGGGCCCTGCGGCCCCCACCACATCTCTCTGAGGCACAAGGAGCCTTGTGTGTAGAGCTTGTTCTGAGAGCTGCAGGGCCTCCAGACATGAGCTCATGCCTATAGGTCCCTTCAGGAAAAGGTGGGTGGCCTGCCCTACTACTAGGCCTCATCTCTACCATAGGGGCCAGGCTGTGGGGGGGGGGAGGGGAGTAGAAGCAGGTTTGGAGATCTGAGTTGGTCCTTTGACCTGGTCAAAGTCATCTGTTATGTTTGTTGAATGACAAATGACTGACACTCTTGTCATGGAATTTCTTAAATTCTTCAATCTTCACATTTTGTTTGCTTTGTTATTCCTAGTGCCTAGCAGTGCATGGTATACAGCAAGTGCTCAATCATTGTGCTTCGGATGGGAAGACTGATAGCAGAGATTAGGGAGTCAGGAAGCCAACAAACCAGTTGGCAGTTCTTCTGAATTCTTCCAGCCTTCAATGTGGACTGGATGGGCCTGCAAACGGTGCCTGTGTCTGGAAGGTTTAGAATTGGTATGGATCTTGGGAGGGAAGTTGCCTCCGTGACTGACCAGTAATGGCCATGGTCAGGTGGATGGCTGGGAAGAAGGCGAACACATGACTCTGGTGTACAAAGGGACTGTCGGGGGCCAAGAGAAGAAAAAGAGTGTCCCTTAGAAAATCAACCCTGAAGTTGGGGCGGGGACTAGGCCACCCAGAGAGAGCCTGTAACTTTGCAAGAGCAGTGAGGGTCTTCCTTGGAGGTGAGAATGTGAGTGGGAGGCTGCCTCCTGCTCCTCCTCTCTGAGCCTAGCTGAGAGTGGAGAAGCCCAACAGGTTGCTCAGCACTGTCCAGCGCTGCCAGGCTTCACTGCTAGCCAAGGGTGATATGGAGTGAGACCCTCCCATGATGGCAGTCTGCTGTGGTATGAACGAACACTCTCCCCAGTGTGGGGACCAATTAGTGACATTGTTTGGGGGGAAGTTTAGGTTGTCCAGCCTTCCTGTAGGAAGTTCACCTCTGGAGGCAGATGGTACAGTCTCACTGTCCTTCTGGCTCATCCTCTCTGTCCCATACTAGCCTTTGAAGAGGCGAGCTCAACACTTCCTGCCTCTACCCCTGCCACTTGCTGCTATACCTTCCTGCCATGATGGATGCCTGCCCGCTGTGGAACTTACATTCTAAGCCCAAATAAGCTCTTTCTTGTAAAAGTTGCTCCTAGTCATAGTGCTGTATCACAGTGCCAGAAAGAATAACTAATACAGGGAGTTGGTACCAGAGAGGGGTGGTTGCTATGAAGAGTCTGACCACATTTTTTTTTTTTTTTAGGAGAAATGTGAACGACTTTGGAACTTTGGGTTAGGAAACCAGATGAATGCTGTAAGTAGAGCCCACAGGGCTGCTCTGAGAGGAACACAGAAGGAAGCCGTACTGAGGGGAATGTGAACAGTGGAGGCCGAGCCCAAGAGGTTTCAGGGGGAATCAATATTAGCAACCGGGCTAGGGGCCATTCCTGTGATATTCTGCTAAAGAATCTAGATGCTTTCTGCCCATGTCCTGAGAGCTAGCTTGAGGCCAAATTAAAGAGCGATAGACTTATTTTTTTGGTGGGAGACATTTCAAGCCTAGGTAATGTTAAGTCTGTAGTATGATAATGCATATGTAAGTTTATAATGCAAAAGGGTAAGTGGGGCAAAAAGAAATATAAGACCTACAAGAGCACTGGGGAACTTAATAGTGTAGCCAAGGCATGTGCTGGGAGACAGGCCGTAATTGTTGAGAAGATTAGCTCCTCTAAAGAGAGGCATATCCAGTACTGAAGATGCAACATATGGCATCAAATATGGAGAAATGGAGCTGATGACGAAGTAGAAGCTTCACCCTCTGCTGACTGTCGTTTATGATGCTGGAAGGCACAGTGCATGCTCCTGGAGAGTAAAAAGCAGTCATCAATATCACCCAGCTACAAGCCCCGTGACCGACCACAGGGAACTACCTGCAAGATTGTGCAAAGGTGGCACAAATGTTATGGGAGTAACTAACCACCTTCTGCTTGGATTTACAGATCACTCTGTGAGATGGAGCTCATACATGATGCTGCTGGAGTGGCCAAGAACCTGAGACTACATGGGTCACGGGCCTAGGAGAAAACCTACAAAACTGAAAAGGAGGAGGGAGAGGAGGAGGAGGAGGAGGAGGAGGAGGAGGA